>JAPDSC010158318.1:0-13310 GCA_026290005.1 Latrodectus geometricus
TATTTTTTATTATTTAACAATAGTTTTAACATACTTCCAACATAAAGCATTAAATTTCTTACAAATTTCACATTCGTAGTATAAATAAATATAATTTATAGAAAATCAAAGAGTCTAATTAATAATTTGTATTTTCGGGATTGAATTTCATTATTTTTTATTATTTAACAATAGTTTTAACATACTTCCAACATAAAGCATTAAATTTCTTACATATTTCACATTTGTAGTATGAAATAATTTTGTTATACTTTTATCAATTTCAACACTAAGATAACTTTTAAAGAAAAATAATTTAAACTTTTAATACCTTAATATATTTTAAGCGATTTTGTGAATTCTTTTTTAAATAATATTTTCTTTAAATGGGAAGTCATTTGCATCTTGTGCTTTACCTTTTCCTTAAAATGATTTTGATTCCTTTCATTTTTATATAAATTTATACTTGACTTGATTGAATTTATATCTAATCTTATTTAATTAGCATTTTTACGTACTTTTAACTACAATTATGTTCTTAGCTAAAACTTCCTGAACAAATTTTAAAGTCAAAAAATTATTAATTGTAAATTATTAAACAAACTATATATATTAAAATAGTAAGCTGAATGAAAGTATAATTTTAAAGAAGTGTATATATTGCTGAAGTATATTTAAGCAATAGCAGCTTATGATACAGCTGCTCAGAGTAACTCATAAGCCGTTCAATATAACCTATTTGTCTTTTAACAATGTATATAAACATTCATGTATATATTATGTATATAAATACAGTAATTAAAGTACCATTTAAATAACATAAATTTAATTATTTTTTAATTAATACAAACGTCAAATATGCTGTTTAATACACTAGAACGATTAACTTCTGAGCATTTGCTTTACATGGATGAAATTGTCTTTGTAATTATGCAATTATATATATTTGAAACAATCTTTATTTGACAGACAAAGTATACGCTCTCTATATGAAACAAATAAAATGATTCCAAAATTTTACAGCAATATCTTTCGAGTGATTCTCCAATATACTTTATTGAATTTGGGTTAGAAGAACCTGGTGGCTTGACCATATGACGATATTATTTTTTAAATAATAATATCTTCATGACAAAGTATATATGAAGTCTGCAATAATTATAAAATAATTTTTTTTCTAAACATAGGAATCATTTTCTTATTGCGAAGAAATAATATGAGCTTTATAAATAAATGCTATGAATTTTCATTCAAAATTTATCTTTATAACAAATCTCACAATATTTTATAAATGTTGGAGTTATTATTAAATATTTGCTTTGTATTGTATAACTCTACAAATCATGTTGTTATTTTATTTTAATTTTATTACTTAGTTATGAGTTTGCAACTAGTTTGTTACAGTTTTTTAGCATAGTATAATATTCTATTATAATTTTACTATTTTAACTGGAATTAAAAAATATGTTTACTGAATTTTTACAAATCAGTTTAACTATCTTGCACAAATATTCAGTAATTAACAACCTTAGTATTTAATGGAGTAGCAAAATTATTTCAACAAAAATTTAATATCTAAATAAGGAAATCACACTCACATATGATTTGTGCAATGTACACATTATGACATAAATAAATATTTAAAGTATTTTTTTCATTTCTATTTATCTTATACAATTATTAAATTTGCTAAGAAATGATTGAATATCATTATTCTACCTTAATTTAAATTTTAATTTCAAAATAATTATTTAATTAGGTAAATATAACACATGAAAAATGGATTATTTATAGTATATAAAAAAACATTTCATTTTAAAAAACAATGACATATGTACTTATCATACTTGTAATTTAATTTATTTGCAGAAATTAGTAAGTATACTGAATATTCTTTTATTTGACTATATTTTTGTCAAAATATTTTTATATGGAATTTAACACCGGTTGCTTGTGTAAAACTTCAATGCAGAGTTTTCGTATCAAGCACTTTCAATTTTCTGTATATTTATTTTCTCGATTTAAAATTAGGTTAATTTTTTTTCTATAAACATATTTTGAATATAATGAATATTATACAAGAATATTAAATAACTATATTTATGAATATTGAATACTTTTAATTTATAATCAATAAGCTAAAATACCATAGAAGTCCTAGGACCAATACATCTTGTCCCTTTTTTATGTATATAATTTAAATAGTTCAAATTGAATATGTGCATCCTACGCTATTAACAAGATTATTTAATTCAAAAGTTTCTGTGGAAATATCAACCATGTATAGCTTTGTCTTTGAAAACTGATTGTAATCAACATTAGCAAAAATGCAAAATTACAGCACTTTCAAGTACTTTTTAAAGAAAAACTCTTTTGTTTAGTAGAACTTATAATTAATTTTTATTTCTAAGTAGAATTTACAACTTACTACCTGCTCTACTTAAAAAAAAATAAATCATATGTTCAACAAAATTTTATTGTATGAAGATTATCACATTCTTGTGTTTCATATTTGTAACAGTGCAAGGATTTTTAAATATTAATAGTTAAATAATCAAATATTCCTGAAAATTTCAATTTTCTCAATGAATTTCTTAAACTGATAAATGCAAGGTTTAATTATGCAACTTTTAATGTTTGGAAGTTTAATTGTAGTATATGTAAACATGTAAATGTAAACATGAAGACAGCTTATTAAAATTGAATTGAATATAATTTTATAGTTTTTCAATACCATATAATATATTTTTCTTTTATCTTACAAACATATTTGGTAATTCTTTTTGTACAGAATGTAAGTATCAGAATTGCAATGTAATGTTATTCTAAAATGGAAAGACAAATAAGCTGAAAGAAATAGAGTATAACAAAAAAATAACTGATTTTTTAAATCATATTTAAGAGCAAAAAATATAATAGAAATATAAAACTAAAAAAGTACTTAATTTAAAATGATTGGTTATGAGTAAAAAGTAAAGGAATTGTGCAGAATTGTTTCTAAATATTCACTTTTAAAAATTAATATTTAGTCTTCCATTTTAAATGACGAAAGAATAATAAGAATTTCTACGAAAAAAGAATCAGCAAAATATTACAAACAAAAATATAAAAAACAGATGGGAAGCAAAAATATGAATTTATATTGTTGTAAATAGTTGGAAAAGTTTTCCCTCATATATCCATAGATCAAACCAGACTTTAACTTAGATTAATAATTAAGAGCTATTGATTACTTTTGGAAATGGTTATTTTCATTTTAAAATTTTTCATTTCAGAAGTATGAAATTTGCATTATGTGATGTGTAACACTTTAAATTTGTATCTTTTATGTATAATGGAATGAAAAGTTAATCATAAAGTTTCTAATGTGTCAAGAATTGCATGATATTTAGCAAAAGAAAATATTATTTAATATTTCACATTACATCTGTGAAATGTTTGCATAAAATGAGAACATCAAGGGTTGGTTACCAGACTGTTATTTCCAAAAAAGTGTCATAAAAGAATATACGTTGATAAAAAATTAAGTGACATAAATATTGTAAATTATTTATCATCAGTAACAGAATTAAAACGATTAAGAATGAAATCAAAATTTAAATTACAAAATGTAAAATTTTGTTTTATTTTATCGTAATTAGGGAATCCAACAGTGTTTTAACATAAAAAAGTAAATCTGTCTTGGCAATATAATTCTACAATTTTCAAATAAAGTTACAGCTTTTTAAAATGTTGAAATTTTTTTTTCTAAATATTCTCTTCACTAAATTTAAAAAATGTAAACTTTTTAAGCTTAGTAAGATCCGGAATGAAAACTTAAATAATTTACTTACTGTTAGAGGCAATTTTAGTAATATTAAAATAGAAATATTCAGTTATAATGTAATTAATTTGGGTTATACAAGACTCATCATGTTTCTTCTTTAAGTGGAGGAACTTGACAAATGAATGTTTAAGCATTTGAAGCTGTGTAGTTACACCATTATTACATTTGAGAACATTTAACTTGTTATCAGTGCATCACACTTTGTTTAATAATTTAGTACGTACTTAATAAAATTTAATTAAAAAAAGCTACAAAATAATTATGCTAAAGGATGACAGTTACATCATTAGAGTAGCAGAATACATATGTAACATAATTTTCAAATTTTTAAGCATAATATGGTGGTTACTTTTAATAAAAGCTTGAGTTTATTGAATTTATGATCATTAAAAAGCAAAAAATTTTTTTTACTTTTACTATAACTTCTTCTGACAGAAATACATCAAAATTTGATTAGTTCTTCATTATTTATTCAGTATTGCTCAGTAGTGATCTAGGTTTGTGTTTTATAGATTTGCAATCAGAAAATTTGAGAGATATATAATTTTAATAGCGTTTCCTGCAATACATCTTGTTATTTTTTATGCTAGCCATAACTTAAATGCGATATTATCAAAAATTCGTCATTTAATCATTTTTATTAGATTGATAGCTTGATAAGTAATAATATTTTGGATAGTAAAATAGCTGAAAAATATATATTTAATAAATTCTAACTTAAACACGCCAATTTTATCAACAGTGATTGGATAATATGAAACTTCCATTATTATTTTAATTAATATTTAAATTACTAAATACATTATTAATTTTAGCATAAAATATTTCACCATCAACATTTCAATTGGAGGAGATAAGTTAATAGTTTTTAGAATTGATGAAAAATGTTATTCTTTTAGTATTGTTAACTTAAAAATGAAGTTTAGTTTTAAAATTTTAGAATTATTCTATGGCCAACTGATTAAAAGTTAAAATAATTACCATTAAATTCTAGAAATAAATTTGTATCAAAAAGAGCATCAATTGCAGCAGAATTAATATCAGAATTTCCATATAGGTTATAATTAGAAATTAATTGCTAGCCTAACTGAGAAAATATAACTCTCAGAAAATCTCAACACTTTATTATAAGAAGATTTTCAGTTCTTATTTCCATTTCTTTGTAGTAGTCATTATTACTAGTTGAATTATTGAATAAGTTTTAATAAAAATTCAAATAGCAAATATTCAGAGATAGTAAAGCTAATTTATTTTGTTTATCTAAAATATTTATCTATTTTGAACTAATAAAATATTCCTTTCCTGCAGCTGGTAAACATAAATTCAATTTTTCTATTTATACTATATTTTATTTACAATCAAAATTAATTGTATACTTTATTTATGATTAATGTTCAAGAACTTAAGTTTATTTTATTTTTATTTTTATTTTTTTTTATTTTTTTTTTTTTTGAAAACTTTTTCTTGAAATACTTTTTGATGGGATGAAAAAACAATACTGTTTTTAAAAATTTCTTTTTGCTGTCTTTGACAATATCACTTTTGTGATCAATTGTTTGTAAATAATTATTTATTACTTTGTTAATATATATTTGAATAATAAATTATTATTTGCTTTGTTAATAATTATTTATTACTCAAATTTTATAAATAAATTTGTCGTTCTATTTTTATCAATTATATACACAAAACATATTTTTATATGTCTGCATAAAATATGTATAAATTCCTCAACTTTACCTGTGTGAATTATTTTTCTAAAATTAAAAATAATCTAAAATTGCTTTAGGCATAATTAAACTATATATTTATATATACAACAATAACATTTGCTTTAAATTTATATATCAATAAAATCTTATTAGTATCAAAATTTTTTTTCATTGAAAATCTAATATGTGCATTAATTTTGAATAATTTTTGACTAATAAATTAGTATTAATGATAGATTGGCTTAAAACATATTCAATAATATTTGTATCATTGTTTAAAATACTTTAGAACTTTATAAATAAATTCCATATTTAGATACTTTAAGAAAAACAATTTCTTGATGAAAGCAAAGTATATATTTATTAGTTCCATTCTGTCAAACATAAAATATGTAATAGATAATTAATTATTGTAATCAAAATTAAAAATGGGTAAAACTATTTTTTTAATTGATGCGTCAAAAAATATACTTTCTAACAATACATAAATTAAATTACTTATAATATAAGTAAACTTTTTCACCTTTAAAAGAGAATACAAATAGCCTGTATATATCTTATTAAAATTTTATTTGTTCCTGCATTAATAAGTTTTCTTTGAATAACATTTCAATTTATGTTAAATTTAATAATCTTTCATTTTATATACTTAAATACTGAATATATATTTAAATGGAATTATAACCTAAGACGATTATAGCTTATTGCATCGTAGTATTTCTGCTATAGTTGATTTATATAAAGATACATTCTACAGATTACTGTCTATAGAATGTATCTATTTATAATTTAGTGATTCAAAAAGTCTTAATAAGTCTCAGCACCTATCTATTAACATCAATGAGGAAGATAAACATGGCACTCATAATAATTCATCCTAGTTTATGCAGTTTTGCATGCAATATTGTTATGATCACGGCAATGTTTGGCTCTGTCATGGAGAATACATATTACTAATATATATTCAACATAGCTATTTAAGACCATCACACGGGGAGAAAATGATAGAGTACTATTGAAAACATGATACGCGCGCGCACATATCAAATATAAATTAACAGCGTTTTGTACAAGTGCGATAATATTTATGTGTTGCTTAGCCTAAATTCAAGCTTTTACTTGAAACTTAGAAAATCACTGTTTCAGTAAGATAATATTTTATTGCTAGATTCAAGTATTTAATCTTCCTTTCTTGATATGAAACATATTCATCTGTTTCTCTGGCCAACAGGTTTTCAATATTTTTCTCCAATAAAAATTATTTGATTATCGATTGCTAAGAGACTTGTTAACCACCATATATCAGTCACTACGATTAATAAACTAGTGCATCATGTTGAAACTATATGAATGGCTGTACCAATAAATATCATCCAATTATTGCTTAACTCAATAACCGTCCTTCTAATAATTATTTTGTATAAACAAATAATTTTCTGGATATTAATTTCTCATTATCTATATCCAAATTAAATCCATTTTATTTATAATAAAAAATATTTGTTCAAATAAATATAATTTTGTTGTTTGCTTTCCTTTATGGTGTATCAATTTTGAAGCCCTGTAACCTTTGCATTAATGTATATAACATTTTAAATTTTTTATATGCATAATTTCCGATATCTTATCATTGTATTTTCAGCACGTAAGTATAAATAAATTGATTATTACGTATTGGTCATTTATGTATTCATGTAATACTTACAAATAAATAATACTTAAAAATATAACATAGTTAATTTTACATTTTATAACTGAAAATCCTTTGCAGGAAAATATCACATTTCGTTATAAATTTCCTGTAAAAGATTATTTTATATAGAAATACAATTAATTCTGCTTTATAAAGTATTCTTTTATAATAGTAGAATTGAAATTTTTAGGAATGTTAGTTGGTAATTAATTAAAATTATTCTCTGCGCTTAAACATATATCCTTAATATAAGGTTCATCAGCGGTATTTTTAATATCATTAAATACCTATGAATAACGAATTTTTTTAATTGTTATAATTTATGTACCACAAGTTAAAATAATAATAATTTCTTATAATTACTTGTTATTACTTGTTTACGAATAAGAGAGAGTTTTAAATGCTTCTTGAATTAAGAAACTCATAATTTTAATTACATTAATGTATATTTTAATTTTACAGCAAGTAAGTGTGTAATCAATTATTCTTTTTAATTAAATCCTGCATATAAAATTTATAAGGCAATTTTTATCCTAAAAATATGCTATTTTTATAATTAATGCCAAGAAAATTATCAAGTTTAACAAACAAATGATGTGATTTAAAAGTTTTTCATTTCATAAAATTCTTCTTAAAAAAATATCCAGTTAAAAAATTTTGTTTTACAAATATATTTGTTTAACTTTATATGTACATTATTCTGCCTATAAAAAAAAGAACCATTATCATTTATACAACGCATTAATGTTTTAGAATATTTATATCAAATATACCAATAATTATCTAAAAATATACACGTTAATAGTCTTTACAATAAGTTATCAATAACTGTGAATAATGATGTAAGAAAAAAAACGTAAATTTTTAACTTTTCTTATAGTAAAGTTTCTTAGAGTAATTATAATTTTAGTCTTAACTTCATATAACTTTACTAACAAATTCACAACTGATTATTTTCATATAAGTATTAATATTCAATATTGGATTAATAAACTTTCTGTAATCTTTTTATATTTAATATTAAAAGATGCATGACAATAAATTTTATATAGATATACTTCTCATGAATCAATTTTAAATAAAAATTTTATAGAAAGTATTGTGCATATTTCTTATTATTCAATTATTCAAAATGGAAAATACATACAATATTTGATGAAAATCGTATGACTAAAATTATTTGGCAGTTTTCACCATCCTACTTGGTCAATAAAAAATTATATATATATATATGACTGGAGTTTGGTGAGGAGCCTGTCGCTCTGCAACCATTGACCAGACGTTTTCTATTGGTGAAAGATCTGGAGAACGTGCTGGCCAGGGCAACAGCCGAACATGTTCCGTATCAAGGAAGCTCCGTACAATACCGGCAACATGCGGTCGGGCATTATCCTGCTGAAACGTAGGGTTTCGCAGGGCTCCAATAAAGGGTAGAGCCACGGGTCGTAACACACCAGAAATGTAACGTGCACTGTTCAAATCACCATCAATGCAAACAAGAGGTGAAAGAGACGTGTATCCAATGGCACCCAATACCATCACGCCAGGTGATGGGCCAGTATGACGATGAAGAATGCACGCTGCCAGTGTGCGTTCACCACGATGCCGCCAAACACGGATGCGACCATCATGATGCTGTACACAGAACCGGGATTCATCTGAAAATATGACGTCTCGCCATTCGTCAGCCCAGGTTCGTCGTTGATCACACCATTGAAGGCGCTCTTGTCTATGACGCAGCGTCAAGGGAAGCCGCAGCCATGATCTCCGTTGCACGATCCATTAAGGCCATCCAATAATATGCCCAATAATAATGCTAGTGATAGGTGGCCGTTGAGATCCCGCATGACGTTCCGATTACCGTTCTGAACCCATCAATTCCATATTCTGCTAACAGTCATTGGACTTCGACCAACTCGAGCAGCAATACTGCGATAAGTTAAACCGCAATCCCAGTACGCTACAATTCGACCTTTATCAAAGTCAGAAACGTGCTGGTACGCATTTCTTCTTCTTACACGAATCATCACAACAACTTTTCACCAGGCAACAACGTTCAAATGCAATTTGTGTATGAGGAACCGGCTGAATAATTTCCTCATTTAAACAAAATGTAGGTTTGCTACTGGCGCCTGCTTTGCCTGAATACGCTGAAAAGCTAATCATTTGCATATCACAGCACCTTCTTCCTTTCGTATAAATTTCACGTCTGTAGCATGTCGCCTTTTTGGTGTAGCAATTTTAATGGCCAGTAGTGTATATATTTATAACACGACTATTCTTCCGATGGGCTCAAAAATCATAAAGATATTCAATTAGTCTGAAGTCAGGTGATTAAATCAAAGAAACTTTAATTTTATTAAATGTAAGCATACTGTCTCTATTATAAAGATTTGATTGATACATCACAAGGATTAGAGTTACCATGGATCTCATACATATATGATAATTAATGATATCAAGAATATTGTCTGTATGCACTAACAATGTACACTGATTAAACCTAAAAGCAATCTTTCATTTAGAGAAAAATAGAAAGATTAGATTGAAATTCACTGAACAGTAAGAAATTGAAACAAAGAAGTAAATATTTTTAAGAAGTTGAAACCAAATATTTAATTTTTCAGAAGTGATTCTGACGTTGTTTTCATTATTCAAAACAAGCCAGAACGATCAGGCATCACTGGAGTCTAACAGTGAGAAACAAATAGGATCAGAAATATTTATGACGTTCTATGTAATAATTATACAGTCTCCTTTGAGTGCATTAAAGAAAATTCTTCAAATATATACAACATATAGCAAAATAAATGAATTATTAATTTATCAAAATTTTCTAATAAATCATAGGTATAATACTCATAAGAAGATGCTTTGTAGATGGCTATTCGAACAGAATCGTTATCCCAAAGATATATTAAACTTTTGGCTAGATTCAATTTTTAAAATTAATTTCCTCTTTCCAATATCTTTAATTATCAACCATGTTAAAGGACTGAAACTGAAATTAAAAGATCATTGAGAATTTCTGAGAACAATAAACTTTAAAGGAAACATATACAGTCTTAATATATTTACCAATCGCTGTATTTGGCAAATTTAGCACTATTTTGCATTTTAAGAGTCAATAATTTTCAGAAACACATAAAAAACTTTTACTACATGAAAGTTTATAAAATTTGAATAATTTATTTATAAGTTAATATATCAAAAACTTAATTAATGATTCCACTATAACTTCAGCAAATGAAAGTAGCTTCCTACAAAGTAAATGAAGAATTATCTAGTTCAAATAATTATTTCCAGAACTTTATCACTATTAACATTAATTTTCTTATTTTAAATAAAATATAGCTAGAAATTCAGTATATTTTAACAAAAAAATTATGATTAAGCAAATTATCATTTTTCGATAATTAGAAATAATAATTCAAACAAATAAGGTTCTCAAATCCTTAACATTTCCATTTTTTTTACAGGCAGTGAGTATCATAATATTTTTCATTTATATTATTAGTGATTTAAACATATGAACTATTTATTATTTAATAACTAAATAAATTTTAACGATTTAATTTATTTTATAAGTATTTACATTTTAAAAGTTTTCATCATTACGAAAAATGAACCTCACTATTTTTATTATTTTCTAGAAATGCTCAGTAATTTTTAATTAAAACTGTGAAGAAGGTGTGAATTATAAGATACTTATGAGCTTTAGATTTGATTTACAGTGGCATTTATTCCTCATATGTAAAAAATGGAAGCTCTTATCAAAATTCTAGAAACTGTTACAAAATACTTATATACAATTATATACAAATTAACTATAGTGAGTAGTTTAGTTTTAGTTTAGAGAAATAAACTAAGAAGAAACTCTTCCTTTTAATCTTTTTTCTAGAATTTATTTATTTATTTAAATAAATTTGATTCTGAAACAATTCATTTATGTATTTCTAAATTTTCATTCATGTATTTCAGTATTATTTTTACTTAAAAAAATCAAAACTTTATATTTTCAACAAAATATTTGTGACAAGAAATTTTTATACATTATTCAGATTGTAAGTATAAATTTATTATTTTGGCATGGTTTATTGTTTAAATAATATATTCAGTATTAAAAGTAGGGTTTTTTCACAAATCAAGAAAATCATTATTATCATTTAACATTTAATAATTAATTAATCAACATTTAATGTATGAATTAAAATTAAATATGAATTCTAAAATAATAAATTTTAAATATTTTTCAATTTTGCAGGAAGTAAGTATATCATTAGTAATAATAAATAATTTTCGAGTTAAATGTCTAATTACATTTTTGCATTTATATATATCCTAGATAATCTTTGGTTTTCACATGTTCCAAGCTAGATGCATAGATACACATTTTAGTTTTAGTTGTGGCCCTAATACTCAGTTATACTGTTGAGAATATAAGATATCATTACCCTATATAATGTTTCTAGGATTTCATGTGGAAATTTTAGATTCTACTTTTTATTTACTGTATTATAAATCTCCCTTTAGACCAGTATCATCAACAACTACGAAGAAAACAGGAAAACATTATATGAATTAAAAGATTCACGTTTTTAACATAAATATCTTTAAAATACACCAAAATACCTAAAATCACTTTATAATATTTCACCGATTTTTACCGACAAATTTTATCTACTTATTTCCTCGTTTCTCTTGTAAATACACATATGTTCATAAATTAATAATAATCAAAAAACGAACGAAAATCGAACGTAAAAGAAAGAATACCAATAGTATAAATATAACATAGGGTCAAACATTATGTGCAAATTATAGGAAACTGATGCCGCCGAGAGTATGCCACAATGACAAGAGCATAAGAGAGGTGTATAAAAGGACACGTGGCAAAGAAAAAAACGTGTTCTTAACCAGTTCGTATAGTACTTACTGTCGTGACCTCACAAGTATGACACCGAGGACGTGTATGCATGATGTTTTACATGGTTGAGTTATCGGCCGCTTGGAAAGCTGGCGTAAGCAGATGACAGTAGCCGAGAAACTCGGAATCGCTTAGAATGTCATCTCTAGGCTGTGGCAGTGATTCCAAAATGATCGAAATGTGAATAGACCTTACAGCATAGGTCGCCCTCGTATGACAACGCCGAAAAATGATTAATATTATTTCAGTAATCACCAAAGGAACAGTAACGGACTGTTCAGCCATCATCAGCTACGGGTACTGGCGTTTCAATTAAAACTGTGCACAGACGTTTTGGAAAATATGGGTTATATGCTTGCAGGCCTGTCACAAGTATTCCGCTCATTTGAATTCACTGGCATCAGTGATTAGCCTTAAGAAGAGAACACGCAATGACTACACCATCACAGTGGGATGGTGTTATGTTTTTTGATGAATTGTATTTTAACGTGTAGTCTGATTCCCATCCAACGCTCATAAGGAGAGCGCTAGGTACCCAGTAATACTAAAACAACATCAATAAACGCCAACATTAAGATGGTGTAGGAGTGATAATTTTGGGTGGCATTATGCTTGGCTCCAGAACAGATCTGGAATCACAAATCGAAAACATAACAAGAGGCATTGTTTATTAATTCTGGAACAACGTGTCCGTTTGCTTATGGGTACATTTGGCACAGAATTTGTGGATAACAGTGCCCATCTTCACCATTCGGAAATCATCAGTAACTGCCTTCAATAGGAGAATATCACCTGTTTGGAATGACCAGCATTCTCACCGGATTTGAATCCAATAAAGCATGTGTAGGGCTTGCTCGGCTGACGAATTGCAGACTTCTAACAATGACCTCTTACATATGTGCAAGGAACTTTTGAAAGCAGTGCTTCCTGAGTGGAGTTCTCTGACGAAAGTGCAGATCAATAATGTGTTCCTTAAATTTCCTTAGCATTCTATAGATTGTATTTCCTTGTATTGGAGACATACGAAGTATTAACCATCGTACCAATAATATACTCTTCAATTATAGTACAGGCTATATGTTGTGCAAGTATACTAGGAAGCTATAATCGTGTTTTGTGCCCTGGTTATATATATATATATATATATATATATATATATATATATATATATAT
>JAPDSC010158323.1:0-10321 GCA_026290005.1 Latrodectus geometricus
CCGTGTGTGTGTGTGTGTGTGTGTGTGTGTGTGTGTGTGTGTGTGTGTGTGTGTGTGTGTGTGTGTGTAGAGTAAAATAACGCTATTGATACTTAAAAGCCTACTTCAAGACATTATTAATGCACTAAAAGAAGTTATTTCAAATTAAAATAACAATTATTGTTTTAAGAAAAGTTTTTTGTCTCAAATTCTCAAATTTGTGAAATAATATCTGGCAATTACCAAGCAAATGAGTATTGAATTAGAAGAGCAACTTCAGTTGAACAATCAATAACAAAAACAGTATTTATAAAACAATACTTTTTATTGAATACTATATATCAAATATGCAGAATATTAAAGGCCTATTTGAATGTACTTAAGTTAAAAAAAAAGCAGCATTTTTTTGGAGATTTTCTTTTTATCAATAAAATGATTTTGTTGAGAGGAAGATGCGAGATTATTTTGATCAGAATGAAAGTTTTGTGAATGATTGCGCTGCCAGGAATATTCAATTTCCTCACCTAAACCACAAAAAATAGCTCAGAATTCGAAAAGGGAAAAAAGTTCTTGTGAAATTGCTCTATATCCAGGGGTAAAACGAAACGGCAATTCTACTTCACGATAGGTCCTGCTTATTTCAAAACCCGTATTCTATCCAAGGTTACTCCACAGGAGAAAAAAGGGGAATGCATTCCCAATTGAAGCGTAACTGCTGCTTTAGATTCTAGTCAGAATTCCATTTGAACTTTGCTTGTTATCTTGATTCGATGGTTTACATCTGAATTCGGTGGATAACCCTAATATAAGTATTAAAAGTGTCTTTTCATTTTGTTGTCGTGAGAAGGTAGATTGTTCTTTTATAATAAGGTTTTTCATATTGCACAATGGATAAATAAAATATAAATAAAGCAATTCGTTTATTTTAATGGCCTTTCACCCCATATTACCTCACTGATAAGGTATTTATTAGAAACGGCTTTCAAAACAAATACGATGGAATATAATATCAAACCTATACTTTCAATTTATTTGTGTTTCTCCCTATACTGTATGTTGCAATCTTCGTCATTTTTATGGATCATATAAAAACATTCCCTGATAAAAAAATATAATAATCATTAGATCTTTATAGATAACCCAGTTTGTAATTCAAAATATTCATTATAACGACTGTGATAGAAAAAGATTCATTTTTGTCTACAAATTCCTGTTTCCAATATAAAATGAATAACCTTTGTAATTCTGTACATGGCATAGCTTATATTGAAATACTATTTAATTCATTTCAATGTTGTTGGATTGAATTCCTTCAAAGAGCTCATTTTCTCCAGTTCAAACGATTGCTTTTATAAAATATGAATCACTTATGATTATATGAAAGCATAATTGTATTTTTTCATTTTGATGAAGTTTGAATTCCTTACAATATTTCTTTTTTCTCCCACCAAGTTATGTTGCCTTCTTAAAATGATAATAATTTATAACACCTTCAATAAAAAAGTCTATAATGATCATATTTATAAATAAATTTAATCTTACTTGACTGAGAGCTCATTTTATCACTATCTTTCTGATATTTAAAATATCTTTCATTAAATAAAAATCATTTATAAGGTTGTGAGTAGCATAGTGGCCATATTCAATTAAAATATTGTATCTGACTTACTTTTGTTTCGGTTCATAAAAACAATTATCATTAATGAATAAATTTAATAACATAATTAGCCCAAAAATTTTAATATTTCATTGACTTGAATAAAATTACAATAAATTGGAAGAATATAAGGTTATATTTTTGTAAATGCCGCTGTAAAATGAATTCAGCTAAATATATAAAAATAATAATAGTAATGATAAAAACATAATTTATAAAGCGAAACCTATTTATACTTATTATACACATGTCTCGAAAAGTTGAGAAACAATATAGTTTACGTAGCCAAACATTAAAAGATGTAATTAAAATTTATGTAAATGTTAAATACGAACTTGTGTAAAACACTCACACTTTCTTTGACAGAAAGGAAGAATTATATATGAATTAGAGAAACATATGCAAACATGAAGCTTTTGTAATTACGATTTAACTTTTGTTGATTTTTAAATTTAGCTAGCAGATTCGATTAAATAGAGATTTTAGTCCTGCAATGTTTGAGAGAAGCCGTTTTCCAGGTTCGTTAATGTGGCTGGTGGTCAGATGGCTGGAAATGGGGATGTCACAGGCTGAAGCTGCTGGGTGCTTAATATGTCTAGCAAAGTGGTTCACCGTACATGCACTCAATAACAAATCGAATCTTCGGAGTCCAGAAAACATATTCCTAGCCGATCATGAACTATAGTACCTGCAGAAGACTGTTGTACAGCTCTTTTGTCCAAAGGAAAAGAATAATTTCTTAGACGCAACTTGTTGCATATCAATTTGTGGCATCAAGGAGAAGATTATAAGCTAGTACGGTGCGAAGGCGACTTGTCTATGCAGATCTCTATTCAAGACGATCAAATGTGAGTGTCACCGTTGCCGGAAGACACTGAAAGGCTCGCTTATCTTGACAAAGAGAACACATTTCCTGAACCAGATACCGATGAGTTTCTGTACTTTCTACAAACAAGTAAAGATTCACACAGGAGAGCGATTCAGAAAGTGTGCTGATCTGGATTAAACAAAGGATTAGATACCATCAATCCAACGCTGTGGTAATGCTCAGTTACCCCCAGTGTTATAATAATGGTTTCATCAGGGATCTAACTTGGTGGCCTTAATGGCCAGCATGAGATTTGGGAGGAACTGTGATTGGTGATTAATATTGGTATAAGATCCTTGATCCATCAGAATCAGCGTTATCATCCATCAGAATGAAATCATTGCCAATGCACCATTTTCCGGTGCATTGGTAATGATTTCATTCTGATGGATGATAACGCACCACCTCATTGAGCTGTAATTGTTAAGAAATGTCTTCATTGCCTTAGTTTAGAACGAATATAATGTCGAGATTGTTCGCCAGGCCTGGATTTTGTTGGGCATCAATGGTGATATCTTGGTAGACAAATTGCTGATTTCAGTTCTCCTGATAAGTCTGTAAGAGATTTAGAAAAAAACAAAAAACTTACTTCATGTTTGGTCTTCGTTTCCCATTTTAGTAATCGACAACTTAATTGACAGCAGGGAAAGTCGATGCAACCTATGCATTCAACTGGGGATGAGCTTATCCCTTATTACGAGTCTTTTTTGTTATGTTTCTATGGTATTTTACATAAAAATTTATTCTTTTTTCCAAATGCGAACTTTACCTTTTTTTTTGTAAATCATTTATGCGTTTTTTATGTAAACATATATTTTGTAATGAGCAACTACCAATTTGGGTATATTTCATCCAAATTTGGTGCTTCTGCATTTATTCTATTACATATTAAGCATAAAAAAACCAGTTCCTTTTTTAATTTTTATATTCCAGTGTATATATTGGGATAAATAATTTTAAATCAATTAATTTAAAATTATTAAAATGTTAAAAAAAAGTTTGTAGTGACATACTTTAATGGTAATCATTTTTAATGTAAAGCTACTATATGGTTTGCAACTGTTTAATCGTATAATTCAAAAAAAAAAAAGTGTGTGTAATCAGTTAGCATTCCACTAAGAAAAATATGAGTTTCTTTCATTTTAAAATCTTGTTCATTTCTTTTTAAAGTGTAATAAAGAATTTATTTTATTTACAATCCTTCTAAATAACTTATTTTGGGAGATTATATTTTTTGTTAGCAATAGACACAAAGTAAAAACAACGAATTCAAAATCACCCCAATTATAAAATTATTTGATTAATAAAGTTACCCGAATCATAAAAAAGATTTTAAAATTTTCAATTTTAAATACTGAAATATCATTAAGATATCATTGAAATAAATATGTTTTTATTATTTTCATTAATTTACGCTAAAAAAACGAAATTTATAATTGGAAAAAACAAAAAAATAATAAAAACTTATTTTGCCCTGAAAAAAAAGTAAAAAATAATCAGTAATTTATATGTGTATAAGTGTGTAAAAATGTATGTAAATTTTTAAATAAACACAGACATGATAAAACACCAAAATCAGAAAATTTAATTTTTTTATCGTAATTTCTATGTGATAAAAATTCACTAAGCTATATAGAAGTTTTTCAAGGTTTAAGGAATTTCTATCGTATAGCAATGAATAATGTATAGAGCATGGTACAAAATGCAACAATGCAGAGGTGCCACATATCTGACAAGCTCAAGAAGAAGAAGAAGATAATGTATAGAGAACTGGCGTTATAAATTTTGCATTTCGCAATTTTTACTTAAATGACTTCAGACTTTCTCTTTCTCTGTATATATATATATATATTAATATACATATATATATATATTAATATATATATATGAGCATACATAACAGCAATAACATATATTTTATGGTGACATAATAATTACTTTTGGCAATTTGGCAAGAATAATTTTTATACAATAATATTATATGGAATAATTTTTATACTTTTGACAAGAATAATTTTTTATTCCTTTTTAGGAGAAAAAATACCAGTTTTTTTTTAAGATAATTATATTTTCAATATACACTGAAGTGTCACTGAATTAAAGATACTGGATGCAGAGGAATGATCATTTAAGTAACCAACCGGGATTTTTGAGAGGTACTGTTGCCTTGCTAAAAACCTCCTTTACCGTGATGGTAACAGAACAGCATAAATGAATTGAGGTGATCACAAAGACCTCTATGTACCGAATTGCATTAAGGGAAGTTGGTACACTCTCCAACGGTCCCAAACAATGTCACGGAACACCTCAGACTATTACTGAGCAACCATACTTTTGTAAAATTCCAATTTTTCATGCAGGATCCATTGATCATGCCATATTCTCAGCCTCCCGTCGGCGTTAAATAGTTGAAATCAAAACGCATCACTCCGTACTACGCGTTTGAAATCTTCTACCCTCGAGTCTCTGTACTCTGTGGCAAAGGCAAAATTTTCAGTCCGATGTCGAGCATTCAGCAGTTGTTACTTTCGTTGCTCCCGAAACCCATGTGGTGAAACTAGCGTCGCACAGTTCGTTTATTGACGCCTAGCATCATCATTCAATTAGGTAGTAATTTGAGCTACTATTTGGTTTCACAGACTACGTACAATATGGCTGAGACAGTTCTCATGACGCTGTATCAAGGCAAACTATATTTTGCAGTTAACCCTATTGCTAGTTTTTATCCACTATTCCTGTATATTTGGTATACTCTTGACACTTTCGACCTTGAAACATCTCTGTATTATTGTTTCGGAAATTTCTTTTTGGATTTGTCAGCAACCGAAAGCCTTTAAATCAGATCGTTTATCCATACTGGCATTTCCAACAACTAAATCAGTAAAATCACAGTACGCATTATATATTTAGTTACCACACGCCTTCACTTTCGGATAAAAGATGCACAGACCTACACATCTTGCATAGCCCTTGCTATCTCTAATTTGCTTCAGTTTATAATGCTACCAATATTTAATATCTTTTCACATTACACATATATATACGCCATAGTCAAACAGAAAAAGAACGTAAGAATTAATGAAAAATCAATGATTTTTGCTTCTTTTTGATAAATATAAGACTACAAAAATTACTTCTCGAGCATAAAAGTTCTCAGAAATATTAACACATTAGAACAAAGTATTTATTTCATGACATGATATAAATTTCTTTTACGCTCATATTCAATACTTTCTTCATTTTCGGCGACTTTTCTCCTTCCTCATTTCTTCAGAAACTTTGGAGCAATATATCGACAAAATTGCAACCGCATTCCTCCCACAAGAGAAAATGTCCTTACACGTTGCAAAAGTAAATCTTTCGATTAAGGAACCTGTGGTTTTTCACACAATCAATGAAAGAAAGAATTTTTCTTTCATACTTTTGGTAGGAAAAACTTATCATCTTCTAGTTACTCTATTTGGCAGTCTGGAATTTCCAAATCCAATCTCTCTTCCTATCTGGCAACAGCACTTTATTGAGAAAAGTCATGAAATTACATTGATGGCGAAAGCACATTAACTAGACAAAATTATTAAGATTTTTCTTTTCATTTTCTGTAATTTAAATATATTTATTCATTTTTTTTAATCGTGTTTAATTGCATAGTAAAAAATCATTCATACAGTACATTAAATACATTCTTTTTTGTACAATAATTAATTAATCTTGAATTAAATCCAACATAAACTTTAAAACTAAAGCAGTTATAACTGAATTAAAGAATTCTTGAATTCCTTCTTGAACCAATATTGATTTGAAAAGTTTTGAATCTTTTTCCTTTATTATTTATTTCAAACTTTTTAAAAAATCAAATATTCAAATAAACTGAAAAGAAGTTATTAATCCCTTTACTTCCAAAATGTGCCAATAATAAATTTATTGTCTCTCAAATTTAACATATTTGTAAACTAAAATGAATTAGGCAGTTAACATTTCAAAATATGTAGTATGTATTTTTCTTTTAATAAACAAACTCCAAAATGTTTCAAATCCACTTTGAAATTTATCGTAAAAATAAGACTTATAAAAAAATTAGATATAATTATAAATTAAATACATGTATATTATAAACATTCATTAAAAAAAGCATAACTATCAAAATTCATATAAGGAATCATGTTATATATTAATTAATTAATAGAGTAACTAATTTTACACATTAAAAGGGAGTTTCATTTAAGTAAAATTCCTCTAATTCACTGAATAATCAATTCAATCACTGTGATCAATTTAATCCCTATTTAGATATTTATGGTTGATAAATTCACGCTGTGTTGCTATTCATTTTAATAACTCTTTAAAATTACACACGCTTCATAAAAATAATGTAAACAATTTTTTAAATTATCTACAAAATTTATTTTTAACCTGTGTGCCCGGTTTTGAATTGAGTATGCCACTCCCGTCATCACACACACACACAAACACATATTAGGTCTCCGGTTAATTTAAAATATAGTTAAACCTATGAATGCACTCCAAAAGTTGCTCATTTTTGCATTATATATATATATATTAATATATTAATGCAATTATATATATATATATATATATATATATATATATATATATATATATATATATATATATATAAGGCATGAAAATCTCTTTCTTTTTATATTAGAACATTGTCATTTTTTATTTAAAAAAAAGAAGTTAATATGAAGTAAAAGAAAAAGAAATTAAGAAAAGAAAGTATTTTTTTGTCAAAAAAAGAAAAAAGTAATTATTTTTTTATCTTTGAAAAATATTATTTTGTTTTATGCAGCGAGAGTGCTTTCGCTTTCCCCAGTACGAAGCGTTATATTCATTGGAAAAAGAATCGTATGATTCCCGACTTCAAAATTTATAAGGTAATAAAGGTAATTTTAAGCATTCTTTCGATATATTTTTAACTGATATGTAAGGAAGATCTCATTTCGACGTACAAAATGAGGTTCTGAAATAATAGATAGCTTTAAAAATGTAGTATATATAATGTTATTTTCCAACTCATATTTTTTCTTTGAAAACTAGTTCCACGTTTTTGTCTGCAAGAATTAGTTTTGTATTTAATTAACCATTATAAAAAAACACAAACAGCACTCTTTATGAAAAAACCATACTTCAGCACAATTACCTTCTATTCTTGACTAAAACTCAATTGTAAATTTACCTTTATTTTTCTAATGTAATTATACAGTGAAATACTTTATATGAATTACTATAGCACACTATTTAGAAGATTCACACTCGGTTCTAATACTGAATAATTGGCATAAATCAATAAAATTACTATTACATTTATAGGGATATAATTTACAAGAATTTGTGATAAAAAATTATAAACGGGTATCCCTTGATTATTTTAGCGCCAAGTTAGTTGCCAAGATATTACTAATAAAATGACAGCTAAACAAAAGCTAAACTAAGATAAAATTAGGAGTTTTTTTTTTTACAAATTTTATCATAAAATATGTATGATTTAACTTATTTACACCTTGTGATAAGTTAAGGATGTTAAATTGGCTAACAATTTTCAAATTTTTTATAGAATAAGACCTTTATAAGAGTTTCAAAAGTTGAAAATACAAGTATTACCAGAAATTAAATTTTTTAGCTAAACAAAGGGGTACCCCTTCGAACTCTATGATTAATATTTAAAAAGAAATCTCTCTCACTTCTTTTCCATGCAGTAAAATTTCTTTTATCAAAAAGAAAACGAATCAAATGTATTTGAACTCCATTATTTGTGATCTAAGGAAAGCATAAAAAATGATGGTGTTTATTTTTTGTATAAAGGAAGCAAAATTGCTACACGATAAGAAATTCCATACAGTTCTCCTCATTCCTTTATGGAAAACCTAGCTGTTGAAAAAGTTGCATATCATCATTGTAAAATGTGATGCAATTCAGGGTGTAGAAAAGAAAACGACATTTGTAGTTCTCAAATTACACCGCTGTCTTTTTAAGGGGAAGTCTATTCCGTACCAAATTCAAGTCTCACCTCTTCCTTGAGAAGATAAGGGAACGCAATCAAATTCCATGATCGCATCACCTCGTAAATTGAAAAGAGTCCACATTTTTACCACCCATTCCTGGTGCTGATAGAGCACTTTTGTGTTATTCTCTGAATTTAGAAGAAAATGAAATTCATAAAAACGAGACTCGTAAAATGTCGGCAGACCATAAATAATTCCCGCCGACTTATTCATGGAGTTTGTTCCCGGGGCTTTCCCAACTCACTCCGGCACTTGGAAATCGACGTGTCAGACTCTGCTGTTTATGAGTCAAAAATAGTTCTGTGGAAATTGAACTGGTCAAAGTGATAACACAGAACCTCTCGGCAAGGGTAAGGAACAAATCTTCCTGAGTGCTCGTAATTTTGGCACAGTAAATTCTGAGAAATATGAAAATGGCATTTTTACGGAGAAATTTATATTTCTTTGTAAATAGAAAATGTCAGTGTCTTTCAATGACAAACTTTGCGTAACTATTAAAATTGTTTTGCTATTTTTACTTCCACATTTTGACATAGTTAGTTAAATGATATCAGTATCAACATGTCATAAATAAAAGACAACATAAATAAAATTAAATAATAAAATATCAAAATATTTATGTAAAACATATCACTAAAATTAAATCAAGACAATATGCAGTTTTTTCATCTATTTAAAGGAACTTTTGTAATGTATTTTTATTGTATAATTTGTTTAAATTGTGTTTATTAGATTTTAAACTTTAATTTAAAATAACTCCCTTCATTCCAAATGGTATTTAAAGATGTTAAAATTTATATGCAAATAAATGAAACATTTAGAACATTTTTCTCAATACTACTCTTGATATCTCACTTTTTAACAAAAAAGTTTACACATTATTCCCAATAAATATTACTATAGAGATACGTTTCAATCTTCAAATTTTTGGCAACTGCAATTATTAAGCATGTTTAATCAGTTTCTATTTTCACCACTATCAGATGACGACGTCAACCACTGAGCTGGTACTTACCTTTTACATGTTTCTTCATCAGCAGAGACCTACGTTAAATTTACATATGTACTCTCAGCATTAGTTATGCTTCAACGCTAGGTGTCACACTATTACTTTATAGGCAATAAGAGTGACTAGGTTACCATCCCCACATATGTATTTAGTAAAAACCTATCAGTAGTTTTAAAAAGTACATACTAAGTATTATATAAAAGGTAATTGCATCTGTTTACAGACTTATTTAATGCAAGATCAATCAATGGAGTAAAAATGAAGGCCACAGCTCTGCTGAAGGAATCAGACATTCCCCAAGTGACCATGAATGACACCACGTGATTTATTTGTGATGCTTCCGATATTAATTCCATTGGCATCCATAATGTTTCAAAAATATCCATAAATACTATCAAATTTGACTGTAATACGATTTGTTCATTTGTTTGGCCAAAAGTACTTTATACGCACCATTTTATTTCAGTAAAACATTTTGTATTCAATGTCCTAATAAATGTAATTTAAGCATACTTCAATGAAAACAATACTACATATTGCAAAATTTCTATGCTTGGTCTTCAAAGGGTTGAAACGTGTAAAAAAACAAA
Source organism: Latrodectus geometricus (assembly GCA_026290005.1). Lineage (NCBI taxonomy): Eukaryota > Metazoa > Arthropoda > Arachnida > Araneae > Theridiidae > Latrodectus > Latrodectus geometricus. The sequence goes on from JAPDSC010158323.1 coordinate 10,127, forward strand.
GTGTATCCTTTTTTAAAAAATATATATATTTAGGTTGTGCCGATAACTAACAATTAAGTGCATGCAAAGAACTTTAATTACGGTTTAAACTATTACAAAATTTTTTACGGTTGAAACTATTACAAACAAAACTCACTATTGGTCATCACAAAATTTTAAATGAACTATAGCCATGAAGTATAAAACTCACTATTA
>JAPDSC010158323.1:10331-21227 GCA_026290005.1 Latrodectus geometricus
AATTTTAAATGAACTATAGCCATGAAGTATAAAACTCACTATTAAAAAATCACCAAGTTCTAAATGATTCAGCGCCAGAAATCACAAAATTCTAAATGAATTATAACCATGTTGTGAATGAGCCATAGGACAATATCCTAGCACGAGATCCCATAATATGCCACTGTTCCGAATTCAACAATGGATAAAATTTTTGCTGAATTTCATTTTTGTACCTATAGAAAAATAATTCTATAACAGCTCCTTTCTTGGTAAAGCAACATAATATTTATGATTAATAATATGAAAACATTTAGAAGCATGTTTTAAAAACTTATTACATTGAGCATTAATCAATGCACAAATGTGTATAGGTTTGCACTTATAATGCAGCGACATGCGTGACTCTTGCTTCTCTGAAGTTATAAATTCTGATACCGCCTAAGCGTTCTTCATAAATATTCACTGCGAGACTTGGAGTAGGAAGGGGAAAACACCCATCTAAATTTTCTGGCGTTTTTCAGAAATATTTCTCAGAACTTGGAAGTCCAGTTTTTCTACAACCGAGTTTATCGCCAAAACATGCATTTTTTTCTGGCTTCCCGTTCATCTCTTGTCCGTGGCACTTTTTGAAAAATAGGTTCTCACTTTCAAGCGGAATGCATTAAACATTAGTCACGGCTCCTCTGTCTCTGCCCCCTGGAGGTGCCATGGCCTGCTGACCCGGAAATGACGTTGATGGACTTTTTGGAAGCCCACTACATGAAAAGGCGAGATACTTCCCTGCGAAATATATGCTATTCTCGGCTGCCTCCCGAGGCAGGGGAATTCTTCGCCGATGTCTTGAAGTTGAAAAATAAAGCCCGAGTATATTCAAATACCATCCATTTTTTCGAAGAAAGGCCCGAAATACCTAGAATTCTGAATAAAAAAAATAAAATCTTTTACTAGGGGATACTGAGAACCATGGAAAAAGAGAAAGCTTAAATACTCTTAGATCTATATAAATAAAATCGCTGTTCTATGTATCTTCCAATTTTTTGTCAGGATTTTAACTGAGAAACGAAAAATTAAATTTTTATCAGTATTTTAATTGAGAAACAGAATAGAATGAATTTTGTGTCAGGTTTTTAATTGAGAAACAGAACAGAATGAAATTTGTGTCAGACTTTTATCTGAGAAACAGAACAGAATGAAATTTGTGTCACGTTTTAAATTGAGAAACAGAATAGAATGAAATATGTGTCAGGTTTTTAATGGAGAAAACGGAATAGAATAAAATTGGTGTCTGTATTAAATTGATAAACGAAAAATGAAATTTATTCATCATGATCTTAGTTGAGAAGCGGAATAGAATGAAATGTGAGTCAGGGTTTTAATTGAGAAACGGAAAAGTCATCAATGATGAAGTTCACTTTAAAACTTTTATCTGTATATTTGCCCAGTTGACAAATGCAACTGCAAATGTAATAAGCAGGGGAATACTGGAGGTTTCATGAGAATTATACCTGATTCCTAAAATGCATATTTTAATATAAGCAACAATTACATATATTAACGTGGAGAAACAAGAAATGCGTTTTTTGTAAAGAAATCCTACTCTATTTGTCTATATTTAACGGTTGCAATTTTCTTCGTTTCAATGAGATGATGCTTTCGAAATGAAAAGAAGAGTTTTCTTCTAATATTTTTTATTCTAAATTAAAAATCTAACTATTTTTTTAAACAATCATTATGACTGAAAGAACTGAAATTTTATTCACTATTTATTTAATAACAGTGACTACAATTACAAGTTCTTGAAGCATTTTAGTTAGTAAAAAACTTATACAACTTATTGGTTTAGAAACTAAACACAGCAATTTTCAGAACTGATCAATCAGGCGTGTGATTGAATGCTTCACTTTCAACCACCTCACTGATTGGATGAGGCCGACCTTGATAGCTTATAAGTATAGGTGCCCTGGAAGTTTCCAGAATTATCTTTACAGCAGCTCTATGGTAAATCGACTCGTATTGAACCTATTATTTTGAGGGTGACCATATTCTCCCTAACTGGGTTACTGGAGCTAAGTGGTTTGGGAACGTATTCTCATGAATCTGTGACATCCAAAATCCTTCCGTTGTTGTGGTGTGGATGTGGAAAAAAAGCTGTGACTTCATCACTTGATCGTGGGTTCAAAATTACGAGACGCTTGGTGATGGGTGAGCATTCCATACCCCTTAACAGTAAAGTGCACCCCGGGCCTCGCATGCACCGCTATGTATATAGGTATGGAATCTGTCTTTGAGTGACCTTAAGCATTACAGACTATTTTCTAGCTCTGAAAAACACTATTGTTACAGAAACCACTATTGTTATGTTGCTTCTGCAATTATTTCTCGATCAATTATGACTCGCCTTCGTATCGGACACAAACGTTTCACACACAGACATTTGTTTTTAAGTGAATTAAATCCATGGTGTGAAATGTGTGGTGAACCATACATTATTTATCATATTTTAATTTCATGTCATTATTTTAACCAGCAACGTTTACAATTTTTTAAATCTGATATTTTAACCTTGTCTGATTTGTTGGGGGAACCACCCCACAGAAATCTTTTTGCCTATTTAAAGGCAATTGGATTTCTTCATTTTATTTAAACTTTATGAAATTTACTCTACTTTTACAATTTTACTCATTTAGAGTTTAATATATTTATATACAATTATTTTTATTTTTAAAATTTTTAACGTTGAGTTGGGTTTTGCCAATAAAAGTTCTCCTTAAAATTTAATTTTTTGGCGCAGCTTGTCCATTTTGGACCTTGCACCACAAAAACCAACCAACTAACTAACTCTGCAATTATTTCATAAATCTAATAACACAATAAAACAATTAGTTTAAGAGAAACTTATGACAAATGCTTAAGATGTTTACATTTTTTGTAATAATAAAGAGAATCACATATAATCATTTTTAAAACACCACAAATAGTTTAGAAAATGTATTTATTTGTAAGTGTATATTATAAACTACAATGCTTCCAATATATTTTGTGTTTTTATATATTTTTTACAATTATCATGATTCGTAAAATGCTTTCAAATATTTGAAACATACTGTTTTAATAAAATATTTTTTCGCGTCAAATTGTTTTATAGATACAACTAATATTTAACTATATTTTTAGTTACTAAATCATAAATAAGTATTCCATTTTTACTTTGGTTATTAGAATTATTTATTTGATTTATTAAACTTTGCTTATTATTTTAGCTTTGTAGTATTATCACGTAAAACCAATATTATCCCATTTTTCATATATTTTATTGATAAACTAAACATATCTCTTACTATAGGATAAACATATTTCTATTATTATTGTAAACACATCTCTTTTATTAATAAATATTGTTCCCATGAAGTAAGAAATGTACAAACATGTGAAATTAAAACGAAAGAAGAAGGTTCGGGAATATTGCCAACAGTTTAATTATGTCGTTACTTATTTCTCGTTAAATTTAAGGATGTGAAAAATATTGCCACTGTAATGTTTTTAGCGGAGTTAAAATACAATTTTTCTATTTTCCAGCACAGAAAATGCAATTTTTTCCGTGACGAGAAAACCTAATGCTACAAGAGTGGAATTTTATTGCTTCTAACAACGTGATTTTCTTTATAACTGGGGTATTTCGCAATTACTTTTGTCATGAATTCCGCACCCCCCTGTCAGACTGAAAGATAAATAAACCCTATTACACGTGAATAGCCTTTATTAATAGGTTAGAATTAGTTATATGTGAGGAATTTTTTAAATAACATTCTCTGCTTTTGAATAATTTTTACTTAAAAATAAAAGTAGCAAGATTTTATAAAAATAAGATCAAATGATATGTACAAAGATTACAAGTTATTAAAATGTTTTTAGCGTTTTAGGCACTTCCGCTAAAATGTATGATAAATACTATAGGGCACGTACGACATTTTTCCTTCAAATATATCTTGCCATTGCTATTCACTGATACTTAAGCCAGATAATGAGTTTTAAAGAACTTGTTACAACACAAGTTTAAGAAATTTTCACTCGTATAGCATAGAAAAGAATTTTGTAACAAATTCTCCATTTAAAAGAAATTTATAGTTGAGTGAAAGTTTATATTACGTCCGGAAAATTTAAAATCTTTCATACTTTAAGGATATATTTGCATGATTTTAATTTGTTTTAGACAAACAATTTCAATTTTTTTGTGGCTGATATTTAGTTTCTGGACTGCTAGCATGTTGGGCAACTTAGAATGCAGTTTGTGATTTTATCTATATTTTCAACTGTGCGAGTTGCATCTTTAATATCAAATATATCTGAATGCAATCGATGAAATCAAAATTACGTGTAATTGGCTGTTACAGTATAACGAGGCCTTCAACTCCACTGCCAATTTTCTACTCCTTGTTTGTATTTTCACCTTTTTCAATGAAAAACTGTGAACGTACTGCATTTTTCTCTTTATTAATTTCGATTTTTAACATCCTGTAACTAAATGGGCCAAATAAAAAAAAACAGCAAAATTCTTTTTTAGTGTAAAGTATGATCTTTCAAACAAGCATAAATCTGAAATTAATATTTAACGAAATACTGAACAATGCAGTTGTCGACCAAAAAAATAATGGATTTATTTTTCCCCAAACTAATATTTAATGTTACATTTTGCATTTGCAACGGAAGTTGGTTGCTTCACACTTAAATTTTTTTACAAATCGAGAATTATTAAAACTTCATTAAAATAAAAGGATGTAGGATAAACTACTTATTAAATGCAAAAAAATAGTAGTTTTATAAGTTTTCACTCTGTCATATTTTAAACGATACAGTGATATAGTTCTGAGGCTTAGTGTGGCCTAGGGATAGAACAGTGCTGTTCGGAGCATAAAGTCCCGGTTTGAGCCCAACTACTGTTGAAGAACGGCAGGTGGTAATGTTGCACGTCTGTCTGGGTATGTAGGAGTTTTGTCGTTGCCTACTCTCAGTAAAAACTGCTCTCAGTCAGTAAATTACGGGATGGATATTAAATTGTCCTACAATGGTCTTTGGTAATTAGGCTGTCCACTACGTAATGTTATAATAATTTTGCTCTTAAAGAGCTCTTCATAAAAAGTTATAATCCCGATTCAGAAAACATATTGAGTATATTTTACAATATCAATATCAGCTTAAAAAGCGGCATGTGCCTGGCTAGTTAGGGCATTTCGATGTTCTCGTTATCAAGAAAGTAATGAATTCGAATCCCGAACCGTATGATGATCCGTGTGTTTCCTAGTGGTGGCTGGGGCACATAAAATAGGTCATGGTCACAATGTCTTCTAAGTGAAATAAAGCTTCTGGGGATGATTGATCAAGATTGGGGTCTTTTGCGTGATACTTGCTTCTGAATTACGAAGACCCACCCGTTATCGGGGCCACGATGTCACACCCATCGGGTGCCACATTAATAAGTTTCCATTATTTCCACCCCTTGTAAGGTACAAATCCTATAGAAGCATGGCACTAGAAATTAAAGAAAAAATATTTATATGAACTGCAGAGTGTTTACTTATGATTTAAAATTAATTATCAGCAATTAAATATCAACCCTTTTGATGAGAAATAGCAATGGCCCTCCCACTTTTGTTAAAATGATAGCATCCTCACTGAACGCCCCATTTTAAAAGATCCCATCATTTATACAATCTGCCATCATGGTATAGCAGCCAGATATTAAATATAATGGTTCAATTTTCAATAATTATTTTGAATTTTTTAACAATAAAGTTTGTAAACTTTAACAAAATACTCTTCTTCTCTTTTTGTTGCAGTATGGTAATGATAAATGTAAAAGAAAAATATCATAGAAATTGATCCTTTCGATGTTACTCATAATTTTGATTTTTTATTTTGTGTAGAGCTGGTTTTTAAGAACTCAAGTGATCAGAGTACTACAATCAGACTTGGCGATTAGACGCTTTTATTGATAATGTATTTGAGTTAAACTTTCTTTGGCACAGCTGTAGTGTAATCCATCTTACCAATTTAAGGATCTTTTTGGAAGAAATGTTGCCTAAATGACGTAATTGTGACGAAATGCAGCGAAAATATCGTAATTTGTCATATTAAATTTCTAAATAAAGCTTATGTATTTAAATTATAAATTTAAATCTGATACATAAAAAGCGCAAATATATATATTTTTGTAATGTTAAAATTTAAAATAAAATATTATATAAGAATATGAATTAAATCACAAAAATGGAACAAAATGTTGGAAATATCCGCCCGATGACGTAATTACTAAGGTTGGCAAAATAGAATTTTCTACATAATTCTTATTATTCTCTATTTTAATGACGTAATAAGAAGCAGGTAAATAAGGTAATCCAACATAAAATTATGAAACTCAGAAATTAGTAAGATGGAACATACGACAGCTGTATCCTTTCTTTGAATTATATACCAAATAATCATGAAAATAAAACATTTCATAGGATTATTTATTTTACATCAATTTGTTACATTTCCTAAATCCTTGTCCACTGAAAATACCTCTCCACTGAAAATACCTCTGCCGTAAAGAAAGAATAATTTTTATTCAAATTCACCCTCAATTGAAACGGATTTCGGACACACAAACACTTAAAAATCCATTTCTTTAATTCATATCTTCATTACACTTGTGAATATGCACCCTTCCCCTCATGCGACTTTCTTTCTCTTTATAGTTACAGAAGAAAAGCAATTTCGTCACAGAATGACAACAATAGCCATCGAGATCGCAATAGACATCTTTTTGTCCAGCCATTGGTAATTCCATTTATCAGAAAATATATGCTGCTTGTCCTCACTTTGCTGTGAATTCCGGCGAAAGTGTGGTTTAGCCCGCCTCTTACTTGTCTTCAATTTCATCACCTGGGAAAATGGTAGGAAAGGCCAAATAAAACTTAATCCTGATGGCTTCCGGAATGGAAGTGAAAGAAGCATTTGAGTTTCTCGTGAAAACTCGTCTCCCTCTCTAGGGTTTCCTCGACATGAGATAAATGTAAATTGTGGGTTAGGAAACGGAATTCATTATTTTGTTCCTTGTTTATTTCATTGGATTGTGGGTGTATAGTGCTTTCCGAATATGTGAACAAAAAGGAATAGCTCTCAATAAACCGCACTTTGTTGTGTTTTAGCTGGTGAAATATTTTTATAGGTTATACCTCTGTAATAATAATTAAATGATACTCTACTTAAATTTTAATCTTACAAACAATAGAAGGTTCTTTTTATAAACAAATATAATGAATTTGTAAACATGAGGAAGACCTTTATCGGGAAAATCTTTTAATTTTCTTCTTAATAACCAGTGAATAAAAATTAATATGTTTTATCAATCCTATGTTAGCCGAAAAACATTCTTTGTTTTATTTAAATTCATTTAGTATTAATAATTAGAAATAATTTCATATCTTGAAACTTACAAGAGATTGATTTATAAATCTTCAGTTTTCCGAGAAAAATATTAATAAATTTATGTATTTTACATTGATTTTTAATCTTTAAGAAAAATTGTAAAATATATAATTCCAGCACCTCATTATTAAAACTAAAAATTTCATTTTAATTGCTGAAATATGTAAGGCAAATACATTTAAATCACTAAAATTGTAATTAATATTTAAATATATTTACAAATATATGTTCTGTACACTTAAAAATAGAGAAAAGCATGCATTTTATAATTATTGAAAATTGTATGATTGTACTTGTACACATCGATTTGTAAACAAGTATAAACAATACAAATATGAGTGCAAAATAATGGAATTCCTTAAAAGTATATTACAAAATTTTACGTAACCATTTAATTTAACAAATTTTTTTTAACGTTTTGCTTCATAAATTCCATTTTTTATTGTACAAGGTAGCTTATTTTTAACCCTGACTTGAAACCTATTGTATATAATTTCTCCAATATTTGCTTTTGAAACAAAAAATAACGCTTACAAAGTATGCTTAAAAGATCTAAGCAAATACTACTAAACCTATGATTAAAACCAATGATTAAGTAATCGCTCAAAATACTCTTAAACTTATTTTTTCTTAAATTTTTTTCTCTGTCTGGGCTCAAAGATCTGTGATATAATCATGTACTGAACTAAATTGCATTTCTATTTAATTATGTTACACTGTTTATTTACTAATCATGTGTTGTGATGTTAACTGCATTTCTCTTTAATTATGTTAAAATATTTATTAACCATGTCATGATGTAAATTGCAGTTCTGTTTAGTTATGTTACAGTATACATTAATAATCATGTCAAGATATAAGCTGCATTGAAATCTAATTATGTTGTATTTATTTATACAATTTAAAACTTGTTACATTTACATTCATTTTTGAATTTAGTTATTCATGATATATATATTTTAAACATATTAAAAAATACCTACACTTTTTATTGAATAACTCTTTGATCTTCTTCATTTAAGCCTGAATTATTTTGTTCAATGAAAAAATTTTTGTTTCTCTTAATATAAACTTTCAGTCATGTATAACTTGCTAATTAATACTTTCAAGCTTAAGCTAATCTAGATTAGAAACAATTTTGAAATTAATTATAATATTATTTTAAAATTGCAATTTACACTTGGTCCCTGTTTTCTTAAGAACTCGTGCATATTGATAAAATAGTTGTCATAGTAAAATAGAAGACTTACACAAGTTTTTTTTTTCTATAACTTCAGGAAATATCATTTGAGAGGTATAGAGTTCGAAATGAAGGACAACATTTTATGATAAGCAGCTGCTTAGGCTGCATGTGAGACAATCAGATGTATCTTAGTATGGGATTTACCCTCCCCTTACTGCAATCTAAAATTGGACCATCCTAAAGAGGACAAAGTAAGAGTACCCATTCCTAAATTAGCATCAGTTTCAATTATTGGGTGTTCTTCAGTGAATTTAATCACGCCCCAAGACGCCATCTACATCACATGATCTACTACATACCATTTATGCGCTTGAAATTAGGGGAGAACGCTAAACAATGCATTTGATTAATATCTTCCTTTTTCCATTCCAGTAGCTGGTGATTTACAGAAGTCTACTGCGGACACGCATTGTCATCTCCAGAAACAAGTGGAACGTTTTGACAGACGTGCATGGGAAAAGATCATCTTCATATAATAGTGATCTCCAGTTACAGAGCCTCTGACAAAAATGTGGAGCTCAGTTCACTTGTTCAGAATAATGCCTCCCACAACAACAACTACAAGACCACTGTAATGGTCTTTTTCTTTGGTGTTAGTGAGGGGAAATTGCCAATCGACCTATTTATAAATCAATTGGCTTTGAAATTCGATTTTTGCAATGAAAAGAGTCTATCCGTAAAGAAACATGACTCAACCAATGAAATATTCAGTTTTTGTGCTTCTCGCATTACCTAAACTGTGATGCCTATTACCAAGTTTCATAAAGATCTAGCATTTTGAAGAGTGAGTGAATAAATCACTTACTTTATTCATTTATCCACGTCTTTGCCACCTTCTTGCTGTTCACATTTGATGAAAATATATCAACAGAAATATATATCAGTCATCAGTTGCAGATTTTTTCCTCAGGAAGCCATCATCAATTTTTCAAACAGTTGTAACTATGGTTTGAAAGGCTTCCCAAGTTCTCAATGTTTTGAGCACTTTTTGATACTAAAATCTTCAGATACACTAGTCATGCTAAGCCCCTCTTCAAGCTTTCCGATCCGTCTTCCAAATGTGAAATCTTTCAGGTGTTTCCTTGTCCTTCCTTAAAATAAAATCATTTTAAATTAAAATAAAAATTTATTTTGAATTTAGTTTTATAATTAAATAAAAAATAATAAATAAAAATTAAATAAATTATTAAATAATTGAATAAAATTATTTAAATAATTTTGTTAAATCATTCATGTAAACTTATATTTAAATATGGATAAAATATTACTAAAAGTTATAATAAAATTTAAAATAAGTAATTGATTTACATTATTGAACTTAATAAATTTATAGTATCAGTTATATTCATTTTTTATTTAAGCAATTTAATTCAGGTATTTACGGAATGCTTGATATGCAATTAATTTATCTTATAAATTTGGCATAAACATACGTACATATAAGTGAATACAAACACTCTTTTTTATTAAATGAGAAGGGGAAAAAAAAAACGCCAATCCGTTGAGGAAATTTCCTCCATTTTTCAGAGTTTCTCCACCTGCGCAGGGAAGCTATTTTCACAGAACTCAAAGCTCAACATACAAAGAAAAAGCCCCCATTATTTTAACATCCTCCTTTAAATATGTTTTTTTTTTCTCTTCAAAACTGATGAGAAGATTTTTTTTCTTTCTATTTACGTTATTACTTCCAGTAGAGTTTATCTATCAGGAAAGTTTTTTGGGTATTTTTTCTGGAAAGTATATAAAAAATAAGAATGGAAAAAATATCCAGACGAGCAATGAAAAAAATAAGATGACTTGACTGTCGTATATCATCATGTACAGTAGGTTATTTTTCTTCTCTTAATCGAAATTGGCAAAAATATTTTGCATATTATTATTTTCAATAAAATAAATTTGCAAATGATTACAATGTTTTGCATTTTCATAAATAAAATTTTATTTAAGTTTTTTCTTCCAAATACGATCATAACAGTTATGATTATATTTATTCAATGAGTATATTTTTAAGAATTTTTTTCTATTTAGTAATATATTATATGTAAATTTTTCTTTTTTATATTATATGTGAATTGACTGTTGTGTATGACCACGTACAGAAGGATATTTACCTTTTGTTAATGTAAATCGGCAAAAATAATCTGTAAACTTTTATTTTTAATAAAATAAATTTGCAATATATATATATATATATATATATATAT
>JAPDSC010158323.1:33121-46433 GCA_026290005.1 Latrodectus geometricus
TATATATATATATATATATATATATATATATATATATATATATAATGAAGGTAAAACTTCATAAAGAAAAATTTAGTTATAAAATAAATATTTAATTTATTCCTGGAATTATTATTTAAGTGAGTTTCGTCATCAAGAAATAATATTGAATTACAAAATTTTAAGTTAAACTACCCCTTGATTGATTTTTAATGCAAATTTAACAGTTTCATATTCTTGCGGGTAAGATGCTATTATATAAATGAAACCACAAAACATCTCTCTCTGGAGATTTGCAAATTGGTGACAAGTTGAGACACATCTTTATGTTGAAGCATTGGAGCATTACCACTTTTTCTCGAGTGTAGCCAGACGCTTTCTTGTTAATATTTGATGAACCGTTTCTTTGCTTTCTAAAGCAAAATGTAGTTTCATATGTGATTCTTTAACCATATTTTCTCCACTTATAGATAATAACACTTAAGTAACTGAAAATGACAGGAGAAATGTCACTTTTAAGTGATCTAAATTATCGTTGATTAGACAGCTGTAAATAATAAGAATTTATAAAAAACTTCTTGAGAATACTGTTCTCCATAAGCTGAAGCGAGATATATATTTTCAAGTTGTCCATAATTCAATATTGTTTATGCAGTTATTCAATACATATGGATAATTTATGGAGCCGTCGGAGTTAAAAATGCGTTAACACATGTCTTCAATGTCAAACAAAAATAATTTTATTAAAATAAAATTAGTACTTTAGAACAAATTTTAATTAATAAAATAATCACATTCTTCAATAAAATGATATAATTTCAACTTTTTAATTATTATTTTACATTATTTATTATTAAATTTATCAGGAAATTTGTAGAATTCCAAGAAATGTTATTTTGCAGACGTGTTACAGTTCATATCTTTCTAAAATGGCAATTCTTCAGTTACAATAAATAGGTGCTTTATTATTTCTTAGAAAAATAAATAGTATGTTTTAAAGAGCTTTATCATAATTTATCAGCTTATCTTACTTATCTTAATTTCTTTTTAAAATTTTTAACTAAAGTTAAAAAAAGCACAAAAATTTCCGCATTCAGTTTAAAATTGCATTCAAATGAAAATACTCTGATCCAGCATATTTTTAAGAAGCATACATAAATTGGAGGTTTTATTTATATAAGTAACAAATGATGAAGGCCAAACATTTCTCTATGTTGTTTAGGTGATTCTAATTTTAACCATTCCTTCATGATACAGGGCTTCTTCTGGTCTTTCCTGCTCTATCCACAAAAAAAAAAAACAAGATTTAGAATAACTGACCTATAAATTGATTAAAAGATTTATAGATTGCAATTTATTATCCAAGAAAACTTGTTACAATAAAAAATTTCAAGCGGAAATTTTGTATTTCATTCTTGTTGATTGCAAAACCTGACTGTACATAAAGATATTAATCCCATTTTGAAAAATAAAATGAAACAATACTATACTATATTAAATTATCTTTGTGCTCAGTTGCAATCAAAGCTCTAGTATTGTAATATAACAGATGTTTTCAAGAAAAATGCTTAAATAGTTCTATTTTTTTTAAGTTTTTAGAAAATACATCCAGACACTCTGCCTGGAATTTTCAATTCTGTTTAAAAGCCATATTTTCAACTTGAATTTTAAACAATTTCAAGTCACCAGTAGAATTGCTTATTTAATTTTTTAATTTGCTCACTGCAAAAATTGAATTTTTTTTAATTCAATATTTTGATTCAATAGTAAGTGTCATATTTTTGTATTTTAACGTATGCTTAAATTAAAACGTAGAAAAAAATTCTTAATGTAAATGATTAAAAAAATCATTTTTTATGTATCACCTGAGTAAATTTATAAATAATTAAAAGTTTCTCTTAATATATAAATTTTTTAAAAAAAAAAATGTGGATAGTAGAAAAATTCTGATTGCAGATTTGTATTCAGGTTGAAAAATTACGTTATGAACACAAAAGAAGATGAATGAGCTAAAAAGGTGCTTACCGATGTTATTTATGGGCTCTTATTTATAGCATTTTTATTCTTGTCTTTGAATCTGCCACCAGTTCAAGGGTCTTAAGCAATTCACAGAACGTAATTAAGACAATTTCATTTAATCGGTCAATCGTATCAAGGAAATATATTCAATGAATAAGTAAACCAAAATCAAGTACCTATAAAGATAATATTTTTTTAATATTTCTAATCATAGTTTCGTGCCCTCTAAATTTCCACATCAATGATTCCCGATTCTCATCAATCAGGTAAATATTTTTCGGTTATCTGATAGTGATGAGAAATTTCCTGGTGTAGATTTTGGGGTAACTTAAGGACAGAGATAAAATCATCCAAAGGAAAAACATTCCGTCAGATTTATCTATTACTTCTTTCGCTTTCTTGAGTCATTTCTAGTTATTAGGTTACACAATTATTAATCAATGTGCAGAGGATGGTGAACTTTTATATGAAAATAACAGTCTTTATGTTTATTTTTTAGTTCATATCATTATGCCTGTATCCTCATTATTTCTTACATCTATATTCTTCCTCTTAGAATTCACCTCTCATGCTTGAACAAAAATGAGAAAAGATTTGTCACAACAATGGTAATAGTAATCAAGAAGAATGGAATGAGTTTTTGTTTATTGTACCTATCTACAAGAATGTTTCCTTAATAAAAAGATACGTGGAGCTCGATTAAACTTTGTTGTGAATCCTTGAAACATTGTTGTAAACCTGGTCCTCAATTTCTTCATCTATGTAAATTATGATATAGTCATAGAATAATAAGTTCAACCGTAAGGTGTTTCCTTCGGGAATTGAATCTTAGGAAAACATCTAAGATCTTCGCAACCTTGTTCCCTGTTCTCCGCAGTGTTTCATCATTAAAAAAATTTGAATCATGAGTTTGATTAAAATATTTTGACTTGTACTAGATTAAATAATTATATTTCATTTGTTTTGCAAAGATAAAAAATTACATACATTTTTATTCCGGAAAATGTGGTTTAGATATTAAAGATTGTCATTTCTAAAATTGTTTTTTAAACTAAAGTAAAAAGGTATGATAATTTTTAAAAGTTCAGATTTGTAAAGTACAACATATATATTTATTGCAAAATGTTAATACAGATTTAAATTACGAAATTAAAATTCTTGTAAAGAAGTTCCAGTTTTATTTTAAGTGACCAATTCCCGATTTCTGTTGTAATTATCGAGGATGAAAGAAAGTGAGAACAAATTTCGTTGCATTCGTTTCAACAAAAACTCAAAATCCAAAATAACAGCTAGATTTTCTTGGAGACACTTATTCCATTTATACACAGAAATTGATATTCTTTAGTTTAAATTAAATGAAATTTTCACTTAGTCTCAGAATTAAAATATTTTTAGATTGGTGTTTTTATTAAATATGTGACTTAATTGTAACACGTTTTAAAATATGATTTTTTTATATTAAGTACTTTTATAAATTGCGAAATCTTTCATTTTTAAAGGAATATAAAGTATACAAAAATATATAGGTATTTCATATGTATATTATAAAATTATATAACCTATTAAATTTGCTTGATTTAAAATAATTTAAAATAAAAAAGCAGCCTTTCAAATTAAGCTCTAATTAATAATTTAGAAGATATTTAAGCAAAGATTAATGTAATGATTATAAAATTTCTTAATTATTAAAAAAAAAATAAAGTGAATTTAGATAAATATTTTAAAGACAATTAAAACAGAACATGACTACCAACGGATAAAATATTGAATACGAAGTTGTCACCTAACTAAATGCAAATAATATGTAAATAGTTTATTATTGAAAAATTATAAATATTGTTCACGCATAATAACATTCTCAACATATAATTCTTTGTGACAGGAATCTAAACTGATTTCATTTATGCTTGCTATTTTTTGCTTCTTGTTAGACAGTATCATTAATGACGAAATTTTATTTATAAAAGAATTCAGAAATGATTTTAGCTAAGTGAGTAAACATAAAAATCTAATAAGGAATGACATTTTGCTGTTATAAATAATGAGATTAATAAATATCTCGGACAATATAATCTGTGAATTTAACTGATAATTCAATTTAGAGGAGTTTTAATGCCTACGTAAGGAAAGATCTGCAATACAGAATTTTTAAAGTTAAAAGAATAAAATTCGATTGAAAAAACTCAAAATGTATTTGATACTTTCACTGGTATTTTTAAACTTTTTTAACATTTCATGTTTGTTAGAATTCAGTTGACGTCACTTGCTGTGGATGAATAAGAAGAGATTTGACCAAATTGATTTATATATTTGAAGAACTTCCATTTAAATATAAGAAATTTTTAAAATTTATCCTAAGTAGTTAATTGGGTTATTTGATTGTATGTTCTTCAAGAAAATCTAGGTTTCTCTATTGCTGTGATGGACCAAGTAATCAAGTAGATTGTAGACTATTTTTCTGATTTAAAATACTGTGCCAATGAATATGGAAAAACATGTTTTTGAATAAAATTATTCCTTTCTAGGAAATTTTCTGCCTCAAACCAGTTTCAACTGCAAATTCTTGTAACGCGCAATTGCCCTTGACTAATTTGAGCTGGTTTGAACACGTGACCATGACATGTGGAAAACTTTGAAATTTCGCGTTCCAATTGCTGTAAGAAGTGGTCGATTGTGTGCATTGTCAGATATGGACTATAATTGGGTTTCAATCCTAGGGAGAAAACTAGAATTCTTACTCTTAGTCAGCATACTTCTATGATTGAGAGGAAAACAGCTACAGAAGTTGTAGTTGTTAAGATTTAGTAGAAGTTAAGATTTATGAGACAGTGTTTCCAAAATGAAAAACTAAATGTGGAGGGAAACACAAGACCACATTTCGAACAAACAATTTTTTTTGTACAAAATAGTAAAATACATGCTTGCAAAACAAGTACAGACCTTCAGAGAAACCTCTTAGGTACTGGTGCGAATGTGAATACATGATAGTTCGACGGCTTATTCAAACTGAGAAAATAGTTAGAACACCAATCAAAAAACAATTATTAACATCTTCAATGATAAGAATACATTTGGGTTGAGCCAATAAATATCAATCTGGAAGAAGGGAGTATTCAGAGACGAAATGTATATTTTTGAAGGAATTTGATCAAGAGATATCATACGAAGTGATGGAAGTCCCATGAGGGAACATCTTACACAAATAGTTAAGCCCCTTCAAAAACAGATGTTTTGGAGTTATTTACTTCAGAAGGACCTGGCATCTTAGTGCCAGGGGGATCTGGTGCTAAAATGCCAGGTCCATAGTTGACTCTACAAAATACATTTTTATAATAGAAAGAAATATTATGTCTATGACGCAAACGTTTACTAATTGTATTGGTATCATTCAATAACTACTGGCCCAATGCCAAATTTTAAAGCTGGCAAACAAAAAATTTCAAGAACAGAAATAAACGGTTTTGGATTGGTTTAGTAATTCTCATGATGCAAATCCTTTCGGAGATTTGTGGATTATTGTAAAGCGGCGTGTGAGTAAAATAGACTCTTCACCAAAGAAAATATTCATTGAGAATGTTATAAAACTTTGGTTTCGTGATAACTAGATCAAATATTTGTGTTCTAATTTGCTGGAATCCACGGCGAATCGTGTACAGGATCTCATACAAGTTAAAAGATCACATATTCCGTATTAGATTGCTATACCGTACATATAAGTTAACCTAAATAAATTAAACACAATTTTTGTGTTTGTGCCATGTAATTCATACAGAAGTATACACACTTGAATAAGTTACATGGATCTTAGGACTTAAGAATAATTAGCTTCCTTGACCTTTTATGAAATACCTCTTTTTTTTCTCCTGATGGGAAATCTCTTCTTTATTATTAAAATCAATTTATGAACTTCTTTGCCTTTCAAAAATTGATCCCTTTTCTTACCCACAGATCATAATTAGACAACAAGAAAATTTAATATAGATTGCAACATGTCATTTATGTAACATTTAGAGTGAGATTTTTATAGTATATGTGATGTGATAGGATGAATGTGAGAGTCGATGCTTGTAAGGATTCGACTCTCAGCACAGACACGGGATATTTGCTTGATTTTATACTTATATGGTAGTTGAATTAGATGTGGTGTGGAAAATACCACTAGAGCAAATAAAATAAAATAACCAAATACATTTTTACAAATTTATAACAATAAATAAATATTGATAAATCCTGTGAATGTATCAAGAAATTCTCGAATATCACATTAAAACACAATATTTTTTCATCATTTTGTTTCCTTTGTTTTCTGAACAATAATTTATTTATTCTAATTATCTCTATTTTTAACAAATTTGTAAAACTAAATTCAATCCATAAATACATCATATTGCCTGTAAAATTCAAGTTTCATATTTTCAAATTTATTATTTGCTTACCATTCCCCTCAATGCATAAGGTAAGGTAAATTTTCTGATTATCCAATATTGATGATCTGAGACTTAATTGTTAAGACTTTCTTATGATAATAATTTTTGGGATTGTGTTTCCTTGTATAAATTATGACATTTCTATGTCTTGATCATTTATGAGGTTTATTTGGTGCTTGGAACAAACTGTCAAGATATCTGTAAAAGATAAAAAAAAATTATACATAGTTACCAGTTAAAGGTAAGTTTTCAGAAATTTTACACAAATTTAAATTTTAAACGTAAACGTGGAATTAAAACTTATTCCATCTATATAACTTTTAGAAAAATCTAAAACTTTTTAATTTATTATGAAATATCTAATAAAAACTATTATTTAAATTTAAAGAAGTGTAAATATTAAATGTTTGATGATTAGAAGAACGTGGGATATTTTAAAGAACTAAATTTTAAAAATTGAAAATGAGCTTAAATAAAAAAGACAAAAATCTCTAATAACTGAAAAAAAAGAAGTTGAAAATCTATGATAATTATGAACATAGTTACAGGCTTAATTAAAACGTGCAATTAAAGTAATTAACTTGGAGATTTAAGATTGGAGAAAGAAGAGGAAAGAGAAGAGCAAAGAAGAGCAAAAATATAAAAGCAAATGTTGAGTTTAAGTCAGCTGAATCACAAAAAAGAAAATGAATAAAAAGTTTAACAAAAAAATTATATGTATATATATATTTATAAGGTTGGTGAAAAAGAGAAATACACATCATTTTTCAAAGCTTTATGTACATGATTTTGATTAGCTTTATGCAACTGATTCAAAAATTGTGTCCGATGTTTGCTTCTAGACCAGGGGTAGCCAAGACGTCGACTGGTAGACCACGAAGACATTTTAGGTAGTCCACGCGATCATTCTGGTAAGGACCTCTGATATCAACAATTTAATTTATGACTCATGACGTAGAATCAATGAATTATTTAAAATAAAAATTTACTATTGTCTACGCTTCAAAACCCAAAACAAACTGTGCAAAGTTTTACGATTTAAAGGTTTATGATTAAAGGTTTACGATTTATATAAAACCTAAAACGGACATAATGAGCGCGATTAAAGCATTAAAAAAACCTACAGAAAGGTATGCATCTCAATGAAGAAAACATGAATTGAGAAACTTCAAAAACATGGAGGAAGAGTGCATCCATAATCCAAACCGAGACTTCGAAGATTTCGCTTAATATTTACTTGTTTTGTTTGAAGAATTTGAAAGATTTGCTGACTTGATTAGGTTGAAAGAAATACTTAATTTTATGATATTTCCATTTAATGAAAATGTCAACATGGATGGAGTATCTGAAAAAATAGGACATTTAATAGATATCACATCAGTCATGGTCAAGGAAGAAATTATTAAATTACGATGCTATATATTTCTTAAATCAAGAGCATATTTAGCGATACTGATTTTCGGAAATTAATTTCTGGGGAAACGATTCCAAATATTTGCAAATTGATTTCGTATTTGAAATTATACTTTGGATAGAGGTATCTTTGCGAATCTGCTTTTTCAACCATGAACAAAAAACAAACATTGGTCGCATTTAACAGGTGAACATTTAATTTTGTGTATATGCATTGTAATAAGCTTGTACCAGCCACAATATGATAAATTTGTCACAGATATACAATGCAAAATTTCAACTAAACAAAGTGAATAGGATGGTCAAATTTTGATATATGAATACTTTGATTATTTTCGTCAGTAAATTTTTATTTTGTAAATATTAATTTACTAACGTTTAAATTTTTTTTTAGAAAAATTACATAATTTACCATTTTTTCTTGTTACCGAAAATAAATATGTACTTTAATTTAGCTCTGCTATTAGTAGACCGCCTTCGATTTTTTAAATGTGGAGTAGACCTCAGATCCCAAAGGCTTGGCCACCCCTGTTCCAGACAGCTACCACGCTGATCAACTTCGGATGTTTTTGTGTTTCTATCTATATTTTCGACGGTGATCGTGCCTGTGCGAGAAGCATCTTTAACAGCAAATGCTTCTAATGGAATCAATAAAACGAAAAGGATACGTAATTGGCTATTACATTATCTTGACCATATACACCGTTCCAGATTTCACAGCTCTTGATTTGTATTTTCGTCTTTATGAAAGAAAAACTTTGTGAATTATTGCATTTTTACTTGGTTGGCTTCCATTACTTGTGCCATGTACTTTTAAATTGAGTATACCAAATAAGAATCAGTAAAACATATTTTATTGCGAGAACATAAATTGAAATTGTATGATGGATAAATAACGAGATATCGAACACTACAGTTATCAATCGAAATATTAATGATTTTCTGTATTTCCAACTTAATATATATATTAATACAAATTCTCAATTAAATATTCTATAAGTCTATTAGCACATATAAAGAAATTATATTAATATCAATATTATACCATTATCGTTTGAATAAAATATCAGCATAACTGATTGCATAAAAAAAATACAGAAAATATATCAATAAAAAATTACGAAAAATATTTTTATTTTAATTAACTCGTATTAGGAAAATGCATTATATTACAAAGTTGGCTTAAATAACAAAAACTTTCAGTTAAATTTGTTAGCAACTATTTTAGTGTGTACTATCTTTAGCAGAAAATTACAAAACTTGTAGACTAAATAACTAATTTTTTGAAAATTTTGGCATCGTTCACTGAATATGCGTCAATAGATGAACAATTAATATAACAATTAAATCTTAATTGAAAGGAGATTAACTCTGGGAATTGTGTATATGAAAAAAAACATTCATTATTTTTAATTAGAAAGATAATTATTCTAAATAAAATCTAGTTAAGTTTAATCTTGAAAGTATAAATATTTATAAAAATGATGCATTTAAACAATTAACTGTATTGATTTCAATGCAAAATCAATCAGAAGTTCAGAATTAGGATCAAAATAATTATAATAGATATGTGAGAGTTCTGATTAAGAAAGTTGTATGCATATCTGAAATCGAGAAGGATTAGATGCAGTTGATTGTTCACCATCAACTGTGGCTGTCATTTATGCTGTTACAAACTATATTGATAGTGAATTTCATTCCTAGTAACACATTCCTAGAAGCTATATCCATAATTATAAAGGAAGAAAAACAGCAAAAACTCCATTCAAATTTTTTAATTTTTATGATTTTGTATAGTGATGTCCAATGAATTTTGACACCGCATAATGGACAATCTAACTGAAAAGGGTTCGGATTAGAAACAGGTATCCCTTTGTATGGTGAAAAATTTGGGAATAAAATTTAATTTCTTTTAACCTTTGTATTTTCAACTTTTATAACCCTGGAAAATTACATAGCACTTATTCTACATGAAAAGATATAAACTATTAATTAAATTAGTTACAAAAACTTATCTAAAGGTGTGATTTAAAATCATTCATGTTTAATAATAAAAAAAAAACCTTTATGTTAGTTCAGCTTCCGTGCAGTGACAGGGACCATTTTGTTGTTCTAATAAAAAAATTGCAAAAAAATGAAAGAATACCCGTTTGTAAATTTTAATCTCTGCCAAAGTTTGTTATAAAGCATTTTAACATCCACAATTTAAATTGTCTTACGCGGCTTCATTACTTAAGCTTAATTTACATTTTTCATAGAGAGTGGGTTATATTGATGCATCGCAAGGGAGAAAATCCGGAAAAAAAGTCAAGTTACTATTTCGATTGATGTAGATTGATTGATGTAACAACGCTAAATAGATGTTCGGTAGAACTGCAACATCTATCAAGCGTTGTTCAACAATGGCTGACATCATTTCACTTGGACGAATTTATGACATAATTTTCATGCCCTAATATTCATTAACAAAGAAGGCATTTTTAAATAAGGATTGATATAAAATTCTATCTTCCTTTTCCAAAAACGGTACTTTTTCCAAAAAGCTTACAGTGCTAGGCAAGTAAAATAATTTTTATCCTTCACGAATTTGATATTAATCTTTGTAAAGAAATGTTTCATATTTTACCTATTAGGTTTATTCATATAAGATTAAAGACTGATTAAAATCATATAAGATAAATTCATATAAGATTAAAATCATATTTTACCTATTAGGTTTATTCATAAAAAACTAATTAATAAATCAGAATTTTATGTGGAATTAATAAAATTTAGAAATGAATGTTAAATAAGAAAAAAAATTTTCTAGTTAATATTATTTAAAAGTTTATAAAAGCATAGATAATATTTAATAATGATGTTAACTGAAGAATTTAGAAGTCAGTAAGTATTATAGTTTAAAGTTTCCTTATAAATTAAAAGTAAAAAAAAATTTTACAAAAAAAGTGCGTGATTATTAGAAGCATTATAATCAAGAATAAAAATAAAGTTGCCTGTGAGAATTTCAATTATTAAGTTTTAGTGAAACAAATCTAATACCTTGTAATAATAAATTGTTATCAAAAATAATATTTGTTATTTTATTATAGAGTTTAGACTTACAAATTGTCAAAATTTCAACAGACGTATCATAATAATTTAAAGATAAAGGTATCCATATTATGTAAACTCCAAACAAATATCACGAAAACACTTATTTTCCCTTTCAAATTCGGTTTCATTGTTTAATAATACTAGTGGAAGCTGATTTGTATCATTGTTTTGTGATATATTTATTAAGTTAATGTTATCATTTATTGATGTAGAATCAACCGAGAGGTTGTTTGGCATTTTTATGCGCAATCCAGCAAATCTAATAGTTGTTAAGATTTTTCTATTTAATTAGATCTATTTAATTCTAGATGTTTGATGAAAGTCATTTTTGCTGTAAAATGTTCGCAGAAGGAATTTGCAGCCTCCAAAAAGGAATTTGTTTGTTTACTTCTAAATGTTTACTCATTATTTGCTAACGAAATCATAAACTTTAATTCTAATTTGAATAACAAATATTGGTTGCGATTAAAATAATTTAGCAACTAAAATGTAAAGTAATTTATATTTCTATTATATTAGGTTGGGGAAAAATTTATCCATTATTTTTTTGGTAGACGTCTGTAGTGATCACTATCTCGTGAGGTATCTATCAAACAATTTCAAATTTATGCTCATTGGAAAGGTGACATTTGACACTAAAATATTCTCTTGCGGTGTTTTGTTTGATTCATTCAGTTATGAGTACAAGGTTTTAAAAATAGAAGACAATAAACAGAAAATTCGATACATTTTAGTTTTTCTTTTATAATGGCGAAAATGCTAACCAGGTGGCTAAAATTGTGAAAGGTGTTTATCGTTCTATATATGACTGTAACAACCAGTTGCGCACAATTTTGGTTTCGTCGATTCCGTTTGGGTATTTGGATGCTACAGAAGCACCTCGCATGGATGCAACATCATCGAGAATGTCTATAAAATATCAAAAATGATCAAATTTGACAGCATGTCAGCAGTCGTAGCTTCGCACAAGACCTAAAAATCTACATGAAAACTGCTTTAAACCTTTTTACAAAGCGAAACTGAAAGAAGTTACAAGAAGTTTACGTAAAAATAATGGATTTCTTTTTACCCAACCTAATATAAACAAAAATCACTTACATACATTGATTGTCTATGAATAATATAATAATTTTGATAGTGAATTTAAAGTTTATATCATAATAAGGGGCGATAAATTTTATTATTGCTTAAATATAAACTTAACTTCCATTGTTCTCAATTGTTAGGCATAGATTACAGTTTTGAAAGTACAAAAAGCCACTATAGTAGATAAGATTGTTTTCTTAAAACCATGCTTGATTTTTGTTTTAATTAATCACAAACGATGTATTAAAAGTTTTTTTATTGTTGTTTTAAATCAACATGGATGCCAACATGTGATATAACTTCCACTCCAGTTCATGCTGCCATTCTCAATTCATCACCAGAGGAAGATTTTAGTACAAATAGAATAAGGGTAATTTTAAGTAAACAAAAACGATTCTTATCATATTTATTAGCTGATCTGAATGATGTAAATATAAAAAACAATAGCTTTTAATTCAGTATATTTAAATCTGTCACATAATTTAAAACTAATCATGTGAAATAATTGTCCTTTTGAATTGGATAAAGATATTTCTTTAAATAAATGCATCACCTCATTTATTTTCCTAATAGAATTGCAACATATACGAAATTTCCTGATTTTATAAAATAGCTTCACGAAAGATCAAATAATTATAAAAACGCCATATCTCAAGAAACATACTTAATGTACTTTAAATGTTATCAGTGTGGAGTATAACCTTATAAATCTTTTTAATTTATATAAGCGTAGATAATAAATGAAAGAAAAGACACCCATATTGAACATTCTTCGCATTTTCTTGTCAGCTGGCTTTTACGCATTCAAGACTTCTGATGTAATAAGGCTTATTAACTCCATTTCCCTGACAGAAAGACGAGAACAGACCGGTAAAAATAATTGCGCAAATATTCCGTTACATAAGAACAATTATTTAGTTAAAAGCAATGAAATGGCATGAGCTTGATTTTACTCTGAAGCTGTGAAAGTGAAAGATTGTATCTACTGAACAGTGTAATTAATATTAGCTTGAAACATTTTAGAAGCTGTTTACGTTTTCAATGTTGTTTACGCAATGAGAAAGGATTGAAGACATAATTATGTAGCTGGAAATGTTCCAATAATGTGCTGTAACCCTAAACCCTTTCTTTCAGGCTCTAAATCTTCCTACTTGTCCGCCATTTAGAATATATTTTATTTTTTGGTTTTCAGTTGTTGCGCTCAGAGAAAATATCTTACATTTATTTTGGAACAAGAAGAAATGAAGAGATATTTTTGTGTTCGTAATGACACATTTCAGATAAGGAAAATTAGA
>JAPDSC010158323.1:51433-83348 GCA_026290005.1 Latrodectus geometricus
TATTTTTTTTCAAATAACATTGAATTGAATGAAAAATTGAAAAAATTTTTAGCATGATTTTAAGTCATTTCAGAGGCAGAGAATAAATTAATGATATTTATGATCTGTTGGAGAACAACTGCAAAAGACTGTAATAGTAAAATCTTATCCATTCAATAATAATTTATTTCTTATTTCTCAATGCGGAGATACACACACACACACACACACACACACATATATATATATATATATATATATATATATATATATATTATTATTATTATTATTATTATTAAAAGATGATGTTCTTAGTATATTATGTTAATTCAATACACAAAACATATCAATCATATTAAAATAATTATTTTTAATCAACAATTAAAAGTGACTATCCTATAATACACTAATTAAAATTATTAGCGTGAATAGTCTTTTCTATAATTAAAAAAAGTTGGAGAAAAATGCATCTGTTTGTAACTGACATTGTTTAGAGTATACCAATGATACGAAAGATAAGCAAAATAAATTTGATAAAGTTTTTAAGAATATTTTCTATTAAGTATTCCAGCATAGATAATATAATTTAATGCTTCGCAGATAAAAATACACTCAAATAACAATTGCCGAAAGATCCACTTAATTAGGTAAATTTTAAAAAAAAAAGCAAAGTAAACTATTTCGTGTGAGGTAAACACTGTTAACTATTCCATAATATCATTAATCATGAATTATACAATGCGCAACTTATTGTCTCCAGACAATTAACTTTTTGAAACATAATCCTTTTAAGTTAGTCACGGAGCTTTGACTATTTAAAAATGCGGATTACGAGCTCATGACTATTTTCTGAATTAATAAGCTCATGTCAGGAAATATATCTAAGGATAAAAATTTAATTAAGATATATATATATATATATATATATATATATATATATATTTACTGGTTATATAAAATGTTTTATTCATTACGATGTGTAATACTTGATAACAATGATGATATATACATAAACACAAATTGTATTTATATATACTTTAGCTAATATATTTTCATTTATAGTAAACGTTGCTTGGGAAAATTTCCTTCTCTCATTTGAATATCATTTCCTTTTTTAATTATCGTTCGTCCGTGTGATTAGTTTCTGGATCTCTTTTGTAAATATTGCCTTTACGCATAATTATTTGCAGACTGTTCTATTTTATTTTTCCCAAAGATTTGAATGTAAAGTTATATTTATTTTTGGTGACTTTATTCGACGTTTTATACTGTGGAGCATTTCATTCGATCGGCCACTAAGGAAAATGGTAACACCACAAAATAAAGATTAGACGTCATAGCTGTTCACTGAATGGCAATTTATAATAAAAATTAAAAGAGATTAAAGGAGATTAAACCAAAAACTGTATCTTCAAACGTAAACTGACTTTTCTATGAGCTGAATGGCCTAAAATTAGACGAAATTTGGATGTTCCCAAACGAATGATTTTGATTCTGAGGCAGTCAGAGAGGCATTCTTATGCTGTTCTTGGATATCTGTGATAACAGCAGAAAGAGTTGAATATACCAGTTCTGACTGCACATAAGGCTCTTAATAAATGCTTAAGGTCGTATAATTACAAAATTCAAATCTTTCGTACGTTTAAACTATATAGTAGGCGTAGTAAGATGATTTTCGTAGCAGGCATGCTCAAAAGGATAGAAGATGATGCTAAAATTTCTATTCCACAACTCGATAGAAGTCAACCACGTCTCTTTTGCAGTAAGATAAAACACAGACGATAGAATTTTTTGAGTGTGTGTGACTCTAGACTTCTTTTACTAAAAAAATTCTACAACAGTTATTTTCATTCCTAAACCGATTCACTTTTGTGTGCCATCTAGTTTTTAAAGTTTCTGTCAAACTTTAAAAATATTGGGCTGGCAACTATGTAATTGCTGATTTCACTCATAGATGGCTTCAGTTGAATTTTTAGGTTTGCAGACGTAGTACAAATGTGAAACACATTTTGTTATTTGATAGTTGGCAATTCAGTTGTCAATCAGTAAAAAAAAAATTTGATTGGTTTCGTAGTTTTCCTTTGGCTTCGCTGAAAAATGGAAAATAAAAAGGAACATTTCCGTCTTATTTTGCTTTTTTATTTCCGCAAAGGGTAAAATTTATCACAAGCTTATAAATTGTTATGTGCTATTTATGATGACGAAGCCTTAAAAGAACGGCAGTGTCAAAATTGGTTTTTGCCAGATTTCGTTCTGGTGATTTTTCATTCAAAGATGAAAAACGCTCTGGTCATCCAGTTGAAGTTGATAACGACCTAATCAAAGCAATAATCGATTCGGTACAACACGTGAGATAGCAGAGAGGCTTCATGTATCACATAGATTCATTGAAAATCACTTAAAACAACTTGGCTATGTTCAAAAATTCGATACATGGGTTCCTCATGAACTGAAAGAAGCGCATTTAACGCAACGCGTTAACAGCGGCGATTTGTTAAAGAAACGTAATGAAAATGATCCATTTTTTAAACGACTAATAACTGGTGATGCAAATTGGGTTGTTTACAACAGTATCAAGCGAAAAAGATCGTGGAGCAGGCCAATTGAACCAACTCAAACAACATCAAAAGCTGATATTTATCAAAAGAAGGTTTCGTTACCAGTTTGGGGGGATTACAGAGGAATTGTCAACTTTGAAGTCTTACCACACAACCAAATGATCAATTCTAATGTCTACACTGAACAACTAACGAAATTAAACAATGCAATTGAAGAAAAGTGTTCCGAATTGACAAATCGAAAAGGTATTGTATTCCATCATGACAATGCAAGGCCACACACATCTTTGGTCACTCGGAAAAACTTATTGGAGCTTGGTTGGGATGTTTTGCCATATCCACCATATAGTCTGACCTTGCACCATCTGATTACTTTTTGTTTCGATCTTTACAAAACTCCTTGAATGGTAAAAATTTAAATAATGATGATGATGTCAAACTTAATTCAGTTTTTTGTTAATAATAACCAAAAGTTTTATCAACGTGGAATTATGATAATGCCTGAAAGATGGCAAAAAGCCATTGATCGAAATGGGCAATACATAACTGAATAAATTTATTTAGTTCCCTGAAAAAATTGTTTTTGATTTTCTAAAAAAATCCTCAATTACTTAGTTACCAACAAAATATATACCATAAAAATTATAATGCTTTTTTATTACGAGTAAAGTTGTTTAAAATAAATGTAAAAGAAAAATTATTTTTACTGTTAAGTAAAATATTTTTTACATCTAAAATCTGTTTTCATCTTCAAAAACTGTGACATTTTATAAAGAGAAATATTTGCTCCGTGTAAAAAATTTCAAATGTTCCCTGTATCTACAATTGCAAATATAAAAAAAAAGAATTTTTCAGATATTAATTACACGAAATTAAATTATTATTTTCACAAGTATATATATATATACCACCTTTTTGTATTTAAAAAAACAAACTATTCTATTAGGAAACAATATTGTAAATTTGACTTTTCTACCATTCTATTTGTGTGAATTCAGATTTTCAGTATTAACCGATATAAAATCGAAAAAAAGATCAAGAATTTTAAATTATGAAGACGATATGTGAGTCGTCATTTTTACGACCAAATTGCATGAAGTTATGAATTAACTTTAAGCTCAAACTTCTTTCCCATTAAAAGTATCGATTTACGTTGTAATAAATCTCCTTTCATAGACGTACTGTTGCTTTTGAAGAACACACATATTATATTATTTTACATTCAAAATAGTTATCTTAAATTATTTTATAAAATATATTTTATAAATTATACAGCACATTATAGGTAAGGAAACATTTTCTAAACTTATCACTTTCTTTTCGTGAAACCAAATTATTAAATCGTTAAAAGTTTGCAACGACAAAATAAAAATTGAGAATCATTGTTCTACAATCTTTTATACGAAAATTTTCAGTCTCCATGCGATGATTGGCGTTAAATTTAAAGTCCATTGATTAGAGCATAAAATTACTTGAATCTGTCTAACCATTAACACACACACATTTAGACTTTTCTTTATTATTGTATGAATTACTCAATACTAAAATGTGTTCAACATTTTGTAATCACTCTGTACATATGAATCTGTGTCTCAATAGTCATGATAATGTTATAATATTTCTAATAAGCACATAATTAATATAAATGTAACATGTATTCATTTTCTTTGTAATGTACTTAATTTTCAATGAAAAAAAATCTAAATAGATAATATTTAGTAATAAAAATAAATTAAAAATTCTTTTAACAAAATACGGCGATAACCGCTTTTAATTACATAATTCTATTCAATAAAACGTTTGTTTAAAATATCTTTTTAAAAGTAACATTAAATATGCATTTATATGTAAGACACAAATAAAAATATCTAGCAAAATACTCGAACAATTATTAAAACATTAACAAAATATTGAGCGTGAGCAAGGCAAAAAATAGAAGACCGTTGAAATCAATCTCATGGTTAGAGAAATATTATAAATTATCTATAAAAAATACTTAAAAAAGGCACTTAATAATAGAAAGACATTGATTTTTATTGTTCGAATAATTTAAGGTTTACTGTAAATTTTTGCTATGTATTGAAGATAAATATTGAACGATATATTATCATTGTTAGTAACTATATAAGAAATTAAATTATAAAAGGAGGCTGAAACAAAAATTTTATACATATTGTTTGTTTTTCACAAAAATTTCCGTTCATCATGAAATCAAAGAAAATTGGGTGTTCTTCATGCGCAAATGAATTCTAATATCAGGTATTCTTTATTTTAATAAAATTTTACCAAATGAGGTATGGAATTAATAAGATTTTTCAAAGAAAGACTCTTCATTTCTTGCTGAAACTGTATTTTCATCAGTTGACTTATTTTTATGCAACTTGTTCCTCCAGTATTTCAAATAGTGACTCGTTTGATTCTTGTCTGAAAAATGGACTGAACCTGATATTTAAAGATGACTTTATACAATATTGAATATATTCTTAACTAAATGTGACACAACAGATTCATATCATCATGGCCTACAGTTACTATATATGTTCTTTTGACCGAAGGCTTTGGGCTGCGAAGTATATGCCCCAATTAATTAATTGATCAGCCATACGAAAAAATTCCCAGTGTTTAGTACTGAAACGTGCTTGGTACCCAGTTTTATCGAGCCAATGAAGGGATTAAAGGCTGACCAGGCCTATCGCAACGATAGACGCTCGGATCTGTGCTTTGAATGCGCGAAACGCTATCACTACGTCACCAGGAAATATGTTCATCTCCCTCAAAAATTATTGAATTTGATATTATTTTTATCTTTAATAAAAAGACTCCTTCCCGCAAAATATAAACCAAATAGATGATTATCCCACTGGTATACTGCGAAAAAAGAGATGATTTTCATTTACCTTTCATTTTTACAACTTTAATGTTCAAATACAAGATTAACACAAAGAGTTTCTGAACACATTTGAAAAAAAAAATTGTCCTAAATTTGTTTATTTCCAGTAAACATTTGCGTTACACTTTGAGATACAAATCTGTTAGACTTGCATAAAATGGAACTTTAATCTCAGAAAATAAAACTAATGAAGTGGAGTCAATTATGAGCTTATTTGATTTTACATTTTAGCTCCAGTAGTAGATGGTTCATTAATGTTCACTATGAAAAGTATTTTTACAATAAATTATAGTATCTTTTTCTTTTTATAAGTATAATAAATTTCTCGTTTTGAGTTGATTCACCCTTTAGGGCTTGTTTGAATCTTCTAGTTCTTTTTTTCTATTTCCATACATCTAAATCATTTCATCATTTAAAATAACAAGCCAATGTATTCAAAAATTTTCCTTTAAGTTATTTTGGTTTTAAAAGGAAGTATTCCAGGTTCTTCTATTTGTTGAAACCGTGTTATGTAAATCGCAAATTTATTATTGAATGAGCAAACATAATAATGGAGTAAAGTTATTTTGAATGCTTTACTGAAAAATCTCACTAATCTCTTATGCATTTCTGGTCTAAAAATATTCTACTTGCAGATAATGTTTACTTTTATCTGATTTAAATTTAGATCTAGATTTTAAAATACAATTTCTTATATCAATTTTGAATATTCGTAAAAATTATTTGATTACATTGTCGTTTCGTACCAAAATTATAATATCTGCTAATATGTACTTCAAACTGATATTTTTATAAAAATAGAAAAAGAAGTGACTAGCAATACTTTGTTTTTATATTTCTAAAAAATATATTTAAAGTACTAAAATAAGTAATAGAGGTATGTAAACCTCTTATATCAAAAACTGATGAGCCTAGCCAGAAAGCTTTTTTAACTGGTCATTCAAGCCAAGAACATTTACTTAGTTTTTGAAGGAAAATAGTGATTTAAAATTGACGATTATGATTTCTTAGCTATATTTGATGTACTACATAGCTTTGTTCAAAATACCATTTTACACCTCTAAATGAAATCTTTTCAATAAAATAATGGAAAAAAAAATCTGGGATGGATCACTTTATAATGATCTTTGTAATTAAATGTTGAAATATCTTTCATCTCTGTTGCACTGTTCTGATCCGTGTCATATTGGTAAAAGCGAAAACAGGTTCCTTATAGAAATAAAATCAACGCTTTTCAAAAACCAAATGTAGTAATCAATGATAAAGATTATAAAAAAATGTTATCAATTTGTGACAAAGGTTATCAATCTTATCAATCTCAGTAAAGGTTATCAATTTATGATAAAGGTTAAAAAAATTATAAAAAAGGGTTAATAGGTTAAAAATAGGATGTTGGAACGAGCAAGTAGATTCCTGCTCGTTCCAAGAATAATAACGAATGATACTTTTCTTTTATAAGAATTGTCATCTACATGTAAGAAAGACCTACGACATCTGATAATCTTTTCTTTCAACATAACACATTTTTTCATAAAAAAATAAAGATATTTACCATTTTTTGGTTTTCAAAAAAGTACTGATTCGCTTATGTAGCAAATCTGTTTTCGCTTTTAACAATATAGCGGCGATCAGAAATGTATTGGTGTATTTGTACATTGATGAAAGATATTCCAACCTCAACATTTCATAAATAAAGATAACTATAAAGCGTTCCACTATTCATTCGATCTTTTTAAGTAAGTAATGATTACACTTAAATGACATTTTTTAAGGGAGAAAAGTATCATATTTCTTCCTTTTTGGAACGAGCAGAAATCCGGAACGTTAGGTGTTGAGATATAAATAACAGTATAGGGATCTAATATAATGATAAATATAGTTTAAATTAATTACAAATGATATAAATTAAAATTTGTAAAGCTGACATAGCCTATATTTAAAATTAACCAGAGACCTTAAATCTTATACGAGTTTTATTTCATTCCATGCAGATGTTCTCAGTTAAGCCAAGAAAATATCTTAGTTGACAATTAGATTAAAATTATATTTACATAAATCACATGAATACCGATAAATTTTACACCATAAAACTCGTAAAATAATTGAAACACAATCTGAATCCTGTTCCTTCTAAGACATCTGACATTAAATGTATCCGTTTCACGTTTTATAAATAATAGGATTCAGACTGTACTAACAGTAAACAAATCTGTTACATAATAACAAAGTATTAAATAAATAACAAAGAGAGGATTCCTATAAAAATGACTTGAATTCTCTTGAGTTGAAAATATTATTCAGAAAAATAAAATATTATCTCTACACAAGGATTAAGAAAAAATATGTTAAAAAAAAAGATTAAATAAAATTTACAATAAGTGTAATGGTTAAATTATAGATGAGAACCATAAGACGCTCAGTTTAAAGATGGAAATCAAATGTTTCTGTTTTTCAAAAAGAATTAAACAGAAAAAAAATCCTCTAAATGCTTGTAAGATAGAGACAGAATTAAGAAATATCATTTAATCTTATCGTTTCCAAATAAAAGAAATCAGTACTCAAATAAAAAAGGAATAATTCCCATTTAATAAACAGCAATAAGTATTATCTACAGAATACCTAGAAGTGTAACATTATTTTAATAATTTTTTTTTAAACTTTGTAACAATTTTGTGGCATCTAGAGATCAAGATATTTAAAATATGTAATGATATATTTTACATAACTTTAAATCTTAAATAAACTTTAAAGATTTATTGACTTAAATATTTTATCTTATATTTTGAAGCATCTTGTACAAACTATAAGGTTTTTAATGTATCAAATATAATGATATATTTTACATAAAAACCCTATACAAGACGTGTATACAAGACGCAGCAAAATATAAGATAAAATATTTTAGCTAATAGCAATTAAAGTTTGTTTACATGTTACATTCAATAATATATTATTAAATATTTTAGCGCAATTATTAAAAAATTCTATTTATATAGCAACCTAAGGTATAGAAATTTTTGAAATCTATATTTAATGTATTTTATGAAATGTATTATCAATAATAACATATAAAATATTGTTTCCATAACAAAATATAATTTTCTTTATGTATAAGCTATTTAATTCAGTATAAAGAATTAAATTTGAAATGTCATTTTCTAACTTTTATTGCAGTTACTTTAAACTTTAAGCATTTGATCCTGTATCGAATATTGAATGAAAAGATCTTTACAAAACACATTCTTAATCGTAATGACAAATATATTGAGTAATTAGATAACTATAACATAATATTTCAGATAAATAATCAGAAGTCAATCAGCTATTTATAGGAAGAATAAAAAATAAGAAGATATAGCTTGCTTACATTCCCAATAAAAATTATTCTATTTCAGAAGTATAGGCTAACAATTTGATTAAACATTATTCGAATGCGAGTGTTATTTGGCATTTTGTTAAATGCCAATGAATTGAGAAATGTTCAAGATAAGCATTTTAAAGGTGTGCTAAGAATAGAGTATTAGTCTAAGCGCTTTACGCTTACATTTTATAATTCTTAATATGTCAGCCAAAAACTTGAACGATTTTGTCTAATATTTTTAATATTAAGTTGCACAGCCTAAATTACTCACGAGAGTTGCTATTATTGTCGACCAATCAAAGTTTTTACCAAAAAAGAAAAGAAACTAGAACCATAAACCATATCACTAACAATGCACCAAATAATAACAGATAGGCAAAAGAAGACATCAAAAGACGTCTGAATTCACCGTATGTCGGACCATATAGGATATATAAGCTAATGACTTGTTTTAACTTCTTTATTTTCTAGTATTATGAGTAAGAAACACAATTTGATTAATTGATTTGTTGAACCTTGTCTCTAATTATTTTGTAAAGATGAAATAGAATATGATGGGATACAGTATGGCAATGAAGATTACTATAACAACTCAATCATGGTGAAAGATACATGAATACCCCATCACACAAATAAGTTATTCCTACTAAATCTACTTCAAAGACACTGAGGTATGGTACATAGCAAATATATTGTCCAAGAATAATTTTAAAATCATCTCTCTGAGAAGAGTACTGTGCTTCTATAATCCTCAAACCACTCCCGTACTTGTCCATCCATTTCTGGATCCCCTACTTAAAAATTTCAAACATAAACTGCTCTGTTTGTTGGTGGCATGGGGTACCCTACACATCACCTGTTATCTTATGATAAAATAAACACTTATAAGACTCGGCTCCAACTTTTGATCACATTTTACTTTCCAAAATACTAAAGCTATTTAAATAACGTAAAATTTATAAAATTGCTTGAAAGGTGCTTCTCTTTTACAGAAGGTAGAATAACCAGGACCCATTAAAATATTAAGAGACATTACTACATTTTGTTATTCTTTTGCTTTTAATTTTACTAACAATTTTAGACTAGAGGTCAAGTTCCACTAGTTTTCAAGCGTTGCAGTTTCCAGTAAAAAACGTGGTTGGAAAAAATGCAATTTCGAAAAATAAGGATATTTACTTCACCATTAACTTTTTTTAAAAGATTTGTTTTGACCTACGAAATGTAGTCTCATGTATAAATCAACTGAAAACAAATCAAATAAAGTACTGAGCGAATGAAGCTTTTCTTTTTGAGCAAATGTTTAAAAATTAGGACGTTGGGACCAGCGTCATTCTAGTGCCAACGTATGGCCAATTTGTGGCATAGAAGAGAATACAGTACTTTTTGAAATCTCAAAAAATAAAATTATTTGATAAACATTGTAGGAGTGCAAAATGAAGATGGAATTCAATATTGTACAAACTTTTCCCTACTTTAAGTGATTATGCAGAGGTGATATTTTTAAAAACGGTAAAAAATCACAAGCTTTCATGATGATGTGCATCTCCGAGTAGTGCAAAAGGCATATCATATCCATGAATTTATTCACCCTAAAAAGTCTAAAACTAGCAGTGGGTTATCATAATCCAAGATGAGAACAGACACAATACAATTTTGACAGGAGACTCCTGTTCAACAAGGCACTTGCAGCAAATCTAGTAGGTTTAGAACCTTCAGAGAAAGTCATAGAAGGAAAGTGCTTACTAAGAAAGCATGTAATAGTTGTTTTGATAGCAAGCAAGTGTCATTAAACTTAGCGGCTGACAACTCAGTGGAGAGAAGAGGTTTGATTTCAGTTTTTTTTTCAATTGAAAATAGGTCTAAGTGAAGCAGAAGGCAATAAAAGATCAACAGTACCCGCTAGGGATAAACTGTCCGTGATCTCATAACTTTCAATGCCCACATGTGAGGGCATACATTGTAAATGGATTGGTTGAGAAAGGGAGAAAATTTTGATACTTTTAAGGATATTTACTCTCACAGAGTCCTCAATCTGCCGGATGGACAGGTGTTGAATAGAGATTTTGCTATCAGACAGGATCCGATACCAAAAAGTATATAATAATTATATTTAATTAACATAATATTAAGTAATTAATATTGCAGCATAAGCAAATTTAGAAAACCTTCAAATCATCATTAACTACTGTTTTAGGTTATTATAGATTATGTAATAAAATTTTTTTTCAAAATAAAACACTCCCTATATTTTAAATTAATTAGCATCCAACACCGTAGTACAAGTTTTATTCTATTTTGCTCAGCTGCTTTTTAACCGAGCACAGATTAAAAATTGGAATTAACAACAGAATAAGAATTTTCTTTTTTAAATATTACATTATACGAGTTTTAATTTTGAACAGCTATAGATTACTGTGACCTCTTCTATTTTCTTTGATTCAATTATCTTTGTATTCAGCATTATTTGTTTATTAAACAGAAAAATATGCCACATAAATGGAGAAGATTTTTTTTCTTTCATATTTTCTTATTCTATTTATGTTTTAGTAAAAAATAAAACTTGACACCCCCTTACTTTACATAAAATTTTAGCTGGTGGGTTCGGTGTACGCGTACTCCTTGGTTACGAGAAATATTTGGCAATAAAAATTTATTTCTGGTAAACCTTGCATTTTGAGCCTTGATAACCCTGATAAACTATAAAAATTGAAAAAAAAAACATTCTATAAAAAATATGAAAATTGTTGATTAATTTTGTTACATTAACTTATCAAAAAATATTATTAAGTTAATCTATTTATGTGTTATGATAAAAATTGTGAAAAAACTTCCAAATTTATCTAAGTTTAGCTCCTGTGTAGCGGAAACGGTCACACACACACATTTGGTTACTCACAACTTAGCGTCCAAAAAATCACCATAATATTGAGCAATACGAGTTTATAAACTTTTACCTTACCGAATTTTTGAAGAGGAAAAATTTTCGATAAAAATCTATTAGTATAAAAGAAATGTGGAATTAAATTTTTTGACAATTGAAGTTATTTTTGAGTTGCAGAAGATTCCTTCTTTTTCAAGAAATTTCCATAAGAACCAGCATTGCTGTTTCACTAGCAATGATATTAATCTTAATACGAATAGCTTTTATAAACATTTTTTAAATTGTTAGCCAATAAAATATAACATAAAATTTATTGTCATTAAAAACAAAAACCAGGTTTTGCGAAAGTTGAAAGTGCTAAATAAAAGTTCCAAAATCGCACTTATTAATGCATTTGATTTTATCATGAATTTTAAATATGAATCTACATATTTCAAATTAAAAATCAATTTAAAAATGAAATTCAAACTTCTACATTTTATGAACTGATAATAACAATTTTATAAATCAGTGCCCCATGATTAATGGTCTGCGGTATTTTGAGGATCCATGAAAAATTTTTAAAATCTATGCAATATTAAAGAGTAGAGATATTTTGAATAGAGTTATATATATGAAATCAATTTTATTGTTTAATTTTACATTATTTATCAGAAATAATATCCATTTAACTAAGGAAAACATTTTTATTAAAGTGTTAATAATAATCTAATTTATAAATCTTGCTTTAAGAGTTAGATTCATTCATAAATGAATAATCAAAATATGGTATATTGTTGGTGAGGGAGTTGGTATCATTGTCAGAAAACATGAGATTCTGGCTTAACCAAAGATACATCGTGTTCATTAAAGGCAGCTGTGGTCGTGGACGTAGTGTCCTCAGGGTGTGTCATGGTGGCCTGGTTGGTTAGGACGTTCGTTCTCGTAATCGGAAGGTAGTGAGCTCGAATCGCAGCTAAATAGATTTTAGCTGGGACACGATAAATACATTGTGGTTACAATGTCTTCCTTGTGAAAGTAAATCTCTAAGAGCGGTAGACCAAAGTCTACCACCTTTTGAAGTCTTCTGTTTGGTCCCTGCTGCTTCTAAATTACGAAGACTCTCACACGGCTTCTATCTGTTTGGTAGAACCAAACTCAGAGCATGGTAATGGGAAGTATGCTAGTGCAACAACAACAGTATTTTCTGGGTTTGTTATGTCAAGTACTGGAGTTTTCTACTTGGACACTGTTTCTAAATTTAATACATTCCCACCTGGATGGTAGAGCCCAACGCAGTATTGTAGTGCAACAACAATATAAATGAGTGCAAACTCTCCGCATAAATGAGCTAAAGATTTTTCTAATGAGCACCTCACAATCACAGCAAAAATGTAACTTAAATTGTAATTTTTTAAGGAAGACATAGTAAAGCAAAGAAAAATGAGAAAAACATTTTTGACTCAACACTTGTTTTCCTCTTATTCATCATAATATCGAAAACTGCTTTTTTCTGTTCTTAGCATTTGATCGTTTCAATTCGACATATATTTTCAGGAAGCTTTGGACGCATGTTCAGTATCACTGTCAGTCACTTTGGTATTATTTTAATGGTTATAAAACTTAAATCTTTCAAGATCAAAATGTTTTTTGGTAAAATAAAAAAGAACAACTGGAGAAAAATCTGCAGAATGTGAGGGTACTTATTTTTTATAAAGAAATATAAGATGATTTGATGCATTATTATGATGAATAGCTAATATTCTAAACAGAGCTAAATCTATGTCTTTTCATCTGCTTCAATAACCAATATAAGGTATTACAACCCGTAACAAAGTATTTATAAAAAGTAAATACTCCATTCTGCATAAAATAATTCTGACTATTGCTATAAATGAATTATGTCTAATGCTTCTTTGAGTAGTTCTAAACCTAAAATCATGATGAAAAAGAAATAAATGTATATACTTTCAATTTGAAAATTATGAAGAAATTTGTGGACTTCAGACCAATATTATTACCAAATACAAAGTACAGCAAATAGCAAGCAATGATCTAGGTTTTTTAGGTTATAGTGATATTGATGGCTTGAAAACAATTCTATGATTATATATTTTTGTACGCAAAACTTTTAGTACATTACTTACAATTTTTAATGAAAATGTATTGTTTAATTGTAATTTCCTCAGCAATAGTTGTTCATTATGTTTATTTCAAAATTTGTCAACTATGTTTAATATTTAAACAACATATAAAGAAAAATAATAATATATATATATATTAGGGTTTGGAAAAAGAAATTCCTTATTTTTACGTGAATTTGAATATTTTATTTAACTTGTTTCGGACTGGCTTTGTCCAAATGATTTCAAATACTTTTACGACCTTATCCACATTTTGCACATTTTGACTATGGGGTGCCTGTATGAGGTGCTTTTTTAGCATTAAAAATACCTGAAAGGAACACATGAAAGCAAAATTTCACGTAACCGGCTGTTACAATTTTGGGACCACATACAGAGTTAATAACTTCAGTCACTTGGCTTTCATTTTAACCTTTATCAAAAAAAAAAAGAAAAAAGAATGTACAAAATTTTCTCTCTGTTGACGTTTATTTTTTAACACCCTATAACTAACATCTAGTAGGACCAAACAAAATACAGCGAAATAATTTTTTTGTGTAAAATGTCAACTTTCCTTCCAGCATAAATCTGAAATGAATCAATCAATACGTAATGAGAAATCAATCACTTTACCCAACTACTAAAAAAATAATAGATTTATTGTTCCCCAAACTAATATATAACGGAAAACAGCATAATATATAAAAATTATTAAGCAAACTACGAATGTACACGAAAGTTAACAATTCATAAACCCAAAAGTAAGTAAAAGTAGCATTTCCAATTAATCACATCAAAATTTACACGCAAAAACTAAGATATTTTATGACATCATTATCAAGCAATATATTACAAAACTATGAATAATTAATTTATAATCTTATTTCATCATTTATAAAAAAAATAAAACATAAGTGAATATAAATTACAGTTTTATTTTCAAGTATTTTATGAAAATGCGATTAGAATTTTTACGACTCGAATAGCACTTCGTGATTGGTTAGTATTTCCTCAAGTAGCTGTTTCACACAATGAATTTAATAATTTTGGGAACTTCTCTCGAATTAAAAGTCTTCTCACGTCACTTCACATGCTAAGAAGGAATCGATTCAGCGATGATCGATGATTTGTTGCAAGTCTTCGTAATCGCAGTCGAGTGAGCAGCTGAGCACTTCATTGATAAGACCCTTCAGCTGCGGCGTGAATGCAAATGTTTCTTTATTATCTCATTGCATTCTGATGGGGAAAGTTAATGGAGTGGTGCGGAGTGTCAAGATAGGCTGTTTACACCCCTCATTTAAAGTTCCAGGACCGATAAGGCCATTTAGGAAGTGAAGGCCTCATCTTCACTAATAAGCTGTTAATGGTGAATATTAATAATCCACTTTTAGATAAAGGCAGATCATGGAATAGCTCTCAAAAAAGAAATAATTTTATATTTAAACAATACATAAAAGTACCCAAATGTTAAAGAGCAGAAATACTTTCGAAGATAGTTTTTCCTTCTTCAGGGACTTATTAATATTCAACATTAACAACCTCTTCATCTCCATTGTTGTTGGTTGTCAATATTAAATATTAATATAAGCACTCTTTCAGATAAAGGCAGGAGATTAAAGATTATGAATGGAAAGAGAAATATTTTTACTTATCAATCATAATTGTATTCAAATACTTACAAATAGAAATAAGTTTCATATTTTTTCCTTCTTCGTGGATTTTTTTTAAAGTTAACATTAATAAAATCTCCACAACTATGGTATTAAATAAGAATACTAATATACAATATATAGTTCTTTATATAAATGTTGAAAAGCAAGGAATATGAATAAATAATTAAATAATTTTTGTTTAAACTCGATACAAATATTTATTAATGAAAAATGTTCTTTTCTCATCATATATTAATATTCAACATTAACAGTGTATTCCTCTCCATTAATATATTGTTAATGATAAACACTAATACAGAGAGGCCGCGGTGGCCTGGTTGGTTAGGGCAACGTTCTCGTTACCACACGGTGATGATTTCGAATCCCGGCTTAGCCGAAGATCCGTCGTGTTCACTAATGGCGACTGGGGCACGTTAAATACGTCGGGTCGCAAAGTCCTCCATGTCCCCATTAGAAATTAATACCTCTGGGGGTGGTTGGAGCCAGGTTCACTGGTTTCAATCTCTAAATTGGAAGATTCAGGTGGTGCTGCCATCTATGAGCCAAGAGTCGAACTTCCACCTTCATATGAGGGTGCTCTATCAAAAAAACGGAAGACGCTCTCTCTCTGACTTCATTCGCCTTGTCTCTCTTACGGGCGGGCTTGGCGATGCCAAGTGTCATTAACAACACCAATTCCTTGTTTTCTAAATATAAGGCCAGAAGACCAAAAAAGATGAACGAAAAAAAATATTTTTACAACTAAGCAACAATAAAAGTATCCAAACAAGTAGAAATAATTTTAAAACGTTTTTGCCCTGCCTTGAAAATTTATTCATATTAACTGTAATTTCAAACAATAATTTCTGTGCCTTTAAAAATATGCTATTTTTATGGCATTATATAATTATTGAATATACATAAATTATTATTATATATTTTATTATGAATATTATAATTAATATACATAAATTATTATTAACATTATTGAAATATACATAAATTCGATCAAATTAAGTCAAATTGGAACACGTAAAATATAATGGTCATATATAAATGAATAACATAAAAAAATTTGCTTAAACAAATCCAAGAACTAAAATGTTTTAAATTTTAATATAAATTTAAGGAATGAAACGTATTATTTATCCCAACATAATTGAGATTCTTAAGTATCACGTGGCATTAAAATATAGTGAAAACAAAAGAAAAATGTTTCCAGTAATTAATAAATTCATCATATTTTTATTTTTATTATAAGGTATATAAATAACCTAATCTTCAGCAAAAGCCTCATTTTTTCTCGTAAACGGAGAGGATGAAAGAAATAGCAAACATTTTCTTGCATGTAGTTGGTCTTATGACAGTATAAATAAGACTTTACCCAAGAGATTTATATTTGATAGCATTTAAAAGTGATTGGACACTTTTTAAAAACAGTGCCTTTTTTCTTGCAAATACCTTTTCTCAAAGAAATAAATCAGAGTGAAATAACAACTTGTAAGATTTTATTTCTTAGAAATCACAGGGGACAGTGACTTTATTTTCTGATAATTCTCGTAAATGCTATTTTTTAAATTTTAAAAGACCAGTATCATTCTCCAATTTATTATTTACACAAAATATAGTAGTCATTGTTTCTGTTGAATAAAATTATACAAGAGATATTTTTTCTTTCTACACAAATAAATGATTTCATTTTTCTCTCGTATAAGAAAATTAATTATTTTTCCTATTTGTTTATTATATTTTGCAAAAACTGTTACAACTTTTTAATACTAGCTAATCTAAATACTGTTATGATATTTATTTCTTTATAAAAAGTGAAAAACAATTTTTTTTTTTTTTTTTTTGCCAATGTTTATTATAAACTTTTCTGATGAAAATATTTGTAAAATGCTTCAAACAGAACAGTGTTATTCATTTAAGATTTGATTATAAATTTTTTAAAAATATTATATAAATGGAGAATATTCTATAAAAGAAAAAGATATTATTTTTAATTAACATTTTTAAATTTTATATTAGTTCGAAGAAAAAGAAATCCATTAATTTTTCGTTCGGAGACTGTAATTTTTGATATCTCGTTCAGTATGGATCACACAATTTCAGACTTAAACTCACTGGAAAGATCACATTTCGAAATAAAAAAATATTTTTCTGTTTTTTATTTGGTCATTTTAAATTTAAGGTATAGGGTCTTAAAAATGGAAATTGGCAAAGAGAAAATGCAATGCATCACATTTTTCTTTGATAAAGGTGAAAATACAAGTCCCACAGTTGAAAATTGGGAATGCTTAGGGTCTCGATACAGTAACAGCTAATTATGTGTCATTTTGATTCCATCGATTCCATTCACGTATATTTGATGTTAAAGATCTTATAGGTGATCGAAGATATCGATAAAATCACAAAAATGTTGAAGTTGACCAACATTTTAGCTGTTCAGAAGCTAAAGATCAGCCAAAAACAGTTTGAAATCATATGCACAAAGTTAATCAAAAGCATGTAAATAAAGCCTCGAGCTTCACGTAAAAATAATGGTTTTCTTTTCCCCCAAAGTAATATAAATTTAACGAATTGTTTGCTAGTTATACAATATTTAATTTTAATTTTGACTATTTCTATTTCTTTATGAATATTGTTTCATTCTAAAATCGCTTAAGTAGAATATAAAGCATAAGTTACAAATTTCCAAAATAAATAGGCCGTGAAAAAGCTATGTTGATCCTATTGAAATTATTCACAAATTGCA
Source organism: Latrodectus geometricus (assembly GCA_026290005.1). Classification (NCBI taxonomy): domain Eukaryota; kingdom Metazoa; phylum Arthropoda; class Arachnida; order Araneae; family Theridiidae; genus Latrodectus; species Latrodectus geometricus. Next base: position 69,612 of record JAPDSC010158323.1, read on the forward strand.
TTTAACGATAAATTTTAAAATCAAAACAATTGTTTACTAAATTTTCGGATTAAGTTTCACAGTTTTAATCGCTTGTAGATAATATATTAAAAATGATTTTACATATTTTTGTTTGAATTCTAATATACTCTGCAGTTATTTCTAATCAATAAAATCTAATATTAATAATTAAATAAATTTAAGTTATTCTAATTAAAATAATTAGATACATTTTAGATATCTATTAATTACTATTTGTAGTTTTATTTGGGAATCAAACTATATTGCTATAAATAAAAAAATAGATGAATAAGTAAGACTCAAAAACGCAATCTGTCTCAACAGTATAAATTTATATTTACAAAATAATTAAGTTCTAGCTTAGATTTTATTTAACATAAAAATTATTTTCGAGCAAAAATAAGAAAAAATTCAATGGGTGAACAAGTTTGGACAAAAACATGATGACAATGATGGAACAATTTCTCAACCGAATTCGCCCTAAACATGCCAACCAAGCAAGTAATTCAGACAAAGCTTTTATCTTAATAAAGTGATAAAAATAAGTGTTTTCATTCATGCGGCGATCATAGTAACCATAGCTGTCGTCAGAGAAAATTCCAAGACAAAGTAACTGACATTATGCTATGAAATTTTGACAGGTAAATTTATAGCGATTTTTATCCTCCTGGAAATGAAATATAATTCAAGAGAGGATAACAAATGACACGATGTAAGCCTGAATCATCAGTATGAGAAAATTTACGGAAAATTCATCAGCAAAAAATATCCTTTCCAATATCAGAGTTCTTCGAATTCTTTCTTCAATATGACGAAATATCAATGGAAGCTTAACTCACCGGACAGAAATAAATTACAGCGGATATCGTCCAAGGTGTATATTTCGGGTCAGGTTGGACACAAGCAAGAAAACTGAACAAAAGAGAAAAGAGTTGCAGCTACCAATCTTCATTTATAGAAGGATGTTGAAAATACGTTTTCGATTTATTGTAAGCAAAATACTTTGAAATAGTTTTATTAATTTTTAAAAAAATGTATGTGAAAGTTTCTTCAGAGTCATTTGAATATTTTTAAGAGAAAAAAATTTTTTTAAATTTATATTTGGAGAATACAAAGACAGATTATATTTTTGAAATGGAAATTTGAAAATTATCAATTAGTAAACTAGGGCAGAAAAATATTTTACACTATTGTAAAAAACATTAAATGACAACAATGCAGCAATAGCTAAACAGAAAATGTAATATATTTTATTGATAAAAATGCAATATAAACAAGAAATAGAGAACACATATCTCCATTTCCTTAACCTATTACAGTTCAATGAATATAATTAAAAGAAAATGACATCTTACTAAATTGACTTTTTAAGCACATAAAAGTCTTAAAATAATATTTTCCATATTTTTCATTATTGAATTTTCCTCTGGTTTTGACGAATAAAAAAATTAGCCGTTTTCTTCATAAAATTAAATAAACACTTTATTTCAATATAAAATATTTTATTTTATTAATATTTAATAGGAAAAAAAATCAAAATATTTTTAAAATATTATAAAAAAAAATTTGTTATAAATAAAATTATTTAATAAAGTAATTAAATATTCATTATTTATCATGTGGATAAATGTATCATCATTAATTGATATTATTTCATATCATTTTGCAAAATTACAAAATTGTTTTACATTTAGGCAATTTTTAAATAAATAATATTTTTGCTGTGCATGATCATGTATTTGCTTTTTCGTACATTTTATGCATTAATTTTCTTATGAAATCAAAAAAGAATAAATTATTAGAAAATTATTAAACCAAGTTATATTTTAAAGACATTTTTACAGAAGAACTTTTTCGATATTGATACGTTACATTAATATGAGAAACTATTTATTTTCAAATAAATGCTCTATTTATATTATTAGTATACATCAAAGCTAAATTATAGTAGCATGAGATATAAGAAGTTTATATTTTACTTCAATAAGAAAAATTTCTTTTTATCTATTTTGTGTAAGAAATATATATGTAGAATATTTTAATTTAAAATAAAATTATGTTGCTCCATATCTAACATATTATCAAACAAGTGCTTAAAAGTTTATAATTCATAAAGCAATGATGATTTCACCTATCAGAACATTAAAATGAAATTCTAAAATATTGTAATTATTTGGTTAAATAAACTGCCTTTTAATATTGAAACATTTTAGAACTAATATAAAAACAATTAATTGATGAGTATAATTATTGAAGAGTATTAATTGATGAGTATTATTACCAAATTATTCTAAGCAAACATTTTAAATATGTGAGAAGGATATCAACTTATTATCACATTAATATCCTTAAAAATTAGCAGATTATAATCTCTTTACAAAATTTCATGCATTTCTAAAAATTTGTATTTTGATTGAGGGTACATTAAAAATCCCTTATTTGAGTCTTTGAATAATAAATATGTTCTCCACAAAAATCAATCAATCAATCCGGATTGTGAGTCATGTAAAATGTTACAGTGAATTATCAATTATTTCCGAAATCATTTATTAAACACGAAATCCATCAACATTTGCTAACAATGGAAAATCTAGACAAAGATTTCAGAAAGATTTAGAAAATAATCACATTTCTTTCAAAATGTTCAGAAGACTTCTCTGAGGACTTATGAGAAGGTGAAGAGGCTGAAGGTTCCCGGTTCAATACGAGTTACTGCTGAGCAATTGGAAATGGTTGAAGCATTTGGGCCTTTCTATTGCACGACTGTCTCTGCCTGATTGCAAAATCTTCAAATATCTCTATTGGAACTGTAAACAAAATTGTAATATTTAATTTAAATTCAAACAAAGCAAAAAAGCATGATGCTCAACGACTAACACCGAAACATGTGTCTCAGAGTAAACCTATGCGCACATTGTTGTTGTAAAACATTTTTGGCAGGTTAAAAAAGGAAATATGCAGTTACATTGATGAAGCTTGGATATATTTATCTGATTGCAACAAAAAAGGTTGATTTACTACCAGAAAAGAGAAGAAAAAGACCTAACAAGTTAATTTAGAGAAAATAAAGAATGCTTTTCTAAAGATCAATGGTTATTATTGGATTCCCTTATAACGAAAAGATTAAAATAAGAAAAGTAGAAAAAATTGTTAAAATTAATCCGGATAACTATCAAAAGTATGTTTTAACACCAATTTTCAAAGAAGAAACTCCATTGCTTTATCCAATCAATTTTTCTTTAAGTTCCATCGGGATAAGGCTCCAAGCCATACATCTTAATCTACTGCGCTATTTTTTGAAAACAAAAATAAAAAAGGAAACCGAATGAATGGATGCTATTATTCCTAAATGCATCCCATGACGCTTCACTTATAGATTATCGTGTATTCGGATTTTTAAAACCAGTTGTTTATAAACAACATCCCAAAACACTGGATAGAATCCGGAAGATAAAGAAGGAGGAGTAGAACAATACTAGCCTTGATGTTTTAAGAAAAGGACTTTTTATTTTACAAATCAAAATATAATATGATGATTCAGAGATATGGCTTTTAGACTGAATATGTAAGAATATGAAATATTTACATTTGTTTCATTATATACCTTTGCAAATCGTTACAAAAATGGGTGAACGACCTTTGTATTTTCAATAGCCTTAGAATATTAAATATTCATAAATGGTAATCATAAAATGGGTCGTTTAATATAACTGACAATCATCAAAGAAGAAAAAAATAAATTTCTCTGTTTAAAAAGCAGCGGATTCTTGGAACACATTTTTATTTATTTCAATGTTGTTGTCTAAATAAATTTACAGTCAATTAAAATAAGTGTTATAATTACGATTTACATCAATTACAAATTTAACAATCGAAAATCTTGAAAAATAAACAGCCTAAATTTTAATTTTGCTAGAGATGAACATTTTCATATAAATTGTATTCCAATGTAAAGAATCATTTCCCATTTGAACCCAAATTAAAATCATTATACATGCAGAAAAGGATTTTACTTATATAGGTAATAGAAAAATGAAGTAATTTCTTTCTTAAGAAGTAATTACACTAAAAATAATATATTTAATAAAATTATAAAAAACTATTTTTGTTCAAAATGGTATTTACAAGCTTTACTTTGTCTTACAATATAAATTATTTCCAAAACAGTGTACAATAGTCTAAAAAAGCGGCTTTAATATCCTTGTGAGTGCTGAGCATTTTGTATGAACAGAAACTTTAGAAATTTTCTTCCTCAGTATTCAACTAAAAATTCCTCTGAGTTAAGGAAAGTTGTAGAAAGCTAAAAGAGGTAAATTATGAATATGACCAACCATTTCGGCGTTTCGTGTCCCAGCATGCATCACGCTTGTCAATAATGAACGGTAGAGGTGCATGTTGATCAGGACGCTGGTCATGGGGGCGTAACTTCTGGAATAGATCTTTCTAAAGAATAGGCTGAAGGAACATGTGTTCCTAACAGGGACAGGGGCGTGTCTCAACTACAAATTCTTCCATAATTACTTCTATGACATAGCTGGTGTCTGGAACACACTGTAGACTATAAATTGTTTTGGACAACCCGGAGTAAATTTAAATTAATCCAACATTAAGTAAAATATCAGAAATTTTAACTCTTATAAAGAGATGCATCAATTTATTCTTCAACAAAACTTCAACAATTTTGGGAATTTTATATAGAGATCAAAAAGAGATTTTCAGCAAAGAAAGGTCATTTCTCTTAAAGTGATTGGAAATACGAAAGCTGGAGTATCTTATTTTTCATAATTAGATCAAATGCAGATATTTATACTCATTAAAATTTAAAGCAATTCACGATTACGTAAATTTAGCAGGGAAATTAAATTTAATATTCCTATGACGAAAACTGTTGATAAGAAGACGTAAAATAATTATTAATAAAAATTAATTCTTATAAAAATTAAATTGCTTGTATAAAGTTAACTAAATTTGCACAAATATTATGAGCTTCACGCAAAATTATGCTAAAATTTTTTATGTATCTGTATTATATTTATAAGTGTTTTCTAACTTCTTCCTTACGATAAGTTTATGTTAACAGTGAGGCGCGATTATTACACATAAGTTAAAGGACAAATTAAAATTTAATATAATTCATTAAAAAAAACTTTAACATTTTTAATTATACTTTCAGCAACAAATTTTGCTCATTTATTTGAATACCTAAATTTTGTTTGTAAATGAATTCTTTTTTAAAATTACTAACTTTTGCTTACTACCAAATTTTTATTAATATAAACATTACTTTTTCTCATTGTTCTTTTGATTTTTGGGAAGTTTAAAAATTATTTTTCATTTCATTTAATCTATTCTTATCATAAATCCTTGTTAACATTTTATGATTTAAAAATTTGCATACAATTGTAGTTTTTACACTTTAATCTCTCAGTTATTTATAATTATAAATATAAATAAATAAGTCAAATTTATGGCAGTTAGCACGGAGTTTCTTGGAAACAGTTAATCTATTTTCCAAAATTGCCGTTAGCGCAAATTTTTACAATTTAAAGAATTTATCTTTATTTTAATACATGATTCTACTTCAAATGAATTTTCCTTCAAAATTATTTATCATTCATCGAATTTTGTAAAATTCTAAATATTTTAAATAATTTAATATGCAAAAGTTGTAAAAATATGTCTATTGATGATAAATAATCATATATTTTTCTAAAAATGCATTAACAAAGTTTTTATAAATATTAACATAAGTGATAGTGTGAAATTATTAAATCAAAATCGGCGATAAGGAAAGTTATTGACACGTAAGGAAAAATTGCACAAAACAACGATTGAAGAACTATGCTATAAGGTGTTGTAGTTCAAGCTTATAAAGGGTTGTTTCCTCTGAAAGAAATCAATTGTTCCTAACAAAAATAAAGAATACCTTAATATCTTCTTTGGTGACATCCCCAACAACTTTTGCTAATATTATACAGCAATAAGCAATACAACGTCACAAAAAACCCCGAATACTAAAAATATTAACTATTTTTATAAAAGTCTTGAGTTGCGATCAAAACAATAAATTATATTCTAGAAAATGAGGAAGTTCATGATACAACAATGTAACACTAGGGTAACTTTTAATTTTATTATAAAAATTAAACACGGTTTTTGTGGAAATATAGCTAAACACAACATTAGGACTTAAAGCGATATACTGCAGAAAAAGGACTTTTTGTGCTGCAAACTCTTTATATATTTACCAGTTTGAAATTGCAAGGTAAATCAACACTCGTTAACTGAACTTGAAGCAGAAATTAAATGATTTCTACATTCTCCAATGACATTGATTAATCATTACACTTAGTGGAAATTGAATTAAACTTATAATATAGTTAGTATATCCAAAGCAAGTAGCGTTTATTAATATTGTTTAACACAGAAACAATTACATTTATAGCCAACTAAGTATAAACATACAAAGCTACAATAGATCCAACTTAACTAGCTTATTCATCTATTGCAACAATGAACTAAACTCCTTTACTTTATAATTCGAAATCTACGTTTCAACCGTAATTTTACAATAGTATTCAGTTGCCTCTCCAACGTGGAAATTTATGGACTCAATTCTTGCCTCGCTTTAATAAAGGTACGTGAATGTTACAATGCAGTATTCTGCATGCTCGTCTTTTTAAGATAGCGTTTGAGATTATTTTTAAAAATCTTTTCAAGGCACAGAAGTAAAGAAAGCTGAAATGGAACTTGGAAAGAATTGTATGATATTATATTAAGTTTGCTATTACGTCGTCGTAAGAGTGTCTTTTGAAAAACAATTTCTGTTTTATTAATAGATTGATTACGCCTTCATTTTAAGAAACGAGGTAAATTTCGGAATAGAATCATATACAATTTTAGAATGTGTTCAAGACAATTAAGATTGGAAGTTATTGGAAACATCCCTGATGATGCCTTAATTATTTATACTGATAACTGTAAGAATGTGCATTATCATGCAAGAAGTGGTGTCCTTTGTAATGATGTTCATCTGCTATCTAGAAGATCTGGAGAAGGAAATTTTTCCAGAAACCATGTCAGTTGTTCCGTTTTTTTCACTCTGAGCTGCTGCTCGCTATTGAAGAGGGATTGCTTGCCATCCTAAATGATGTCTCATTTTGTGATATCTGGATTGCCACTGACAGTTGTAGAGCTGTTCTATGTTGGATGAGTAGTCACAAGTTGGTGATATCGCCAAAATCTCCATCCTCAATTTGTTTGTGCAACTTCCACGCACCCACTGCATACATTTACAATCATTCTTCTCTCATGTTAATATCCATAGAAATGAGAGGACAGTCTTTAATGCTACCCTCACCTACACTGAATTGCAGTTTATTCGAAAAAAAGGTGTCTGGGTTGTCTGGAAAATTTCACATACTTTTGATAAGCATTCTGATGGTGATCCTACTGTTTTCAAGGGCTCTAAAGGTGACAAGACTACATATTCTAGTTTTGCTAGTAGTTATCTACCTGACTTAAAATTTAATGGCAATCATAAGTTCTATCCTTCCTATTGTTGTTGCGGTATCAACCAAGTTATCCCCAGATATTTTCTGTTGTGTTTGGTATTTACTAAGGAAGATTTGTTTTTGAATCTCTAGCTTATTGATTTTATGAGGACTGATGGGCTCGTTGATGTGAACCAGATGGAATCAGAAATATTAACACAACATAATGTGTTCAAACCAGTATTAATCAAAGAGTTTTGTATTGCCAATACTGCAACCAAAATATACATAATTGTATTTAGATTATTACAGAATAATATAAATATCCACAAAATATCCTACGTTTTTTATTAGTAAAATATCAACATTCTGATACAAACTTTATTCCACGAAGTCGTCCCTAATTCAGTCGCAAACACACTTAATTAGGGTTTTATTTTTCCAAATTAGCTATTTCTTTGCTTCTTAACCCAGAAAAACTTCCAGAAATAAAAATAAGCGTTTCAAAACAGCAACCTAATGAAGCAACTTTGTATGGATAACTTTTTAAGTTACGAGCAGGGAATACATTTTCCCAACTAGGAAAAGGACGTGGTTTGGCTGAAAAATCTTCAATCATTACTTCCATGGAGTCATTAACTATTATCTAATACATACTAAAGATAATAAAAGATTAAATATAGAGAAAAAGGGTAGGAGTTAAATTAGTTTCAAGTTAAATTTTCAATATTTTCATCTAATTACGCGATGAACAATACAACTTTTCAATAGAATTATAACACCCTAGGGGTAATCTTATTTACTAGAAAATTAATAATGGTAGTTTCTTGAAAAATGATTAATAAAATATTTTATGGTGTCTAAGAAATTACATGAATATGAATTAAGAAGTATGTAATTCCATATGAAGTGAGAGAAATCATGTAATACAATGAATGTAAAGGAATAATGGTATTTAGCAATGAAAGAAAATTTAAACTGCAATATTCAGTAAAATTTAAATAACACGGTTAGATAATATTAGGTTGAAGGATAATAAATACATTTTTGATAAATAAATGTGGTGATCTACATATATCGTAAAATATCCATCAAACTTCAAATATATATGCTCATTCCAAAGGGGGCATTTGACCCTAAGATCATTGATTTGCTCATTTTTATTTTTCCATTTAGTTGTGAGTTCCAGAGTGTTAAAAATGGAAGTGAATCAAGAGAAAATTGTGGTACATTTTATAGTTTTTCTTTGATAAAAGCGAAAATGCAAACGAATCGGCTGAAATTTTAAATGGAGTCTATGGTTCCGATACTGTAACAGGCATAATATAGAGATTAACATCTCAAAACGAGTAGTGAAAACTTGAAAGCTAATTATAACTATGTACACATATCTTTAATAGAATCTTATAAATATTAAATGTTAAACACATTATTTTCATTAAATAAATAGTAGAATTTGAGAATTTAACAAAAATTTATTTATATATTACAGGTTTCTCTCATTTAAATTTTAGAATTTAGATTTTTAATTCATCTTTTTTGAAACTTAATATTGAGATTTTATTGTCAGTAAAATACATTTTTAATAGAAAAGAAATCAATTTTTCTTAAATTTTTATTTAATGTTTGCTAACATTTTAAACAATTATACCGAAATATTGATTTATCAAAAATAAAACATGAAATGCAAATATTACTGGTGTGAGTTTTGTTAATATAAATTCTACGGATTTTAAGAATCATTCAAAAATAAAAGTGCAATTAATTTATTTAAAAATCACATGTTAAATATGTTTAAAAGTACTATTCAGAATAAAAAATGTTTCTTCATATATTTTAAAATACAGATTGTATATCAATTGTTTTTCTTCAAGTGCAATTTCAAGTTTGATATTTAATTATAAGTTTGTTATTTAAATAAAATTAATATTAAAATTTCTGATAGCAAAACCTAAACAAGTAATCACAAAAAAATGGTAATACCTTCATTCCTTCAATGCTTGTCATCATTCAGAACCAAGTATTCAAGATGTTTTATTTTATTTAATTAGGAAAAGCGTAGTTATTTAAAAATTACAAATTATCTCTTTTTTAAGTCCATGAAATATATATTTCATATTTTAAGCGATTTTAGAGTATACGTAATTTATAAACTCATTTGCATAGAAAACTTGATATTAAACAAAGTATCCAATAATATTCTAAGCAAATTGTCTTTTTAAATGTTTTTTTTTTAAAATTATGTATTAATTATCTAATATTAATTTATTCATCTAATTATTAAAAGATTAATTACTTCAAAATGTTAAGTTAGATTTTTGTTTTTTTGAGTTCATAAAACATAAACTTTATGCTTAAAATGATTTTAGCAAAGATATACGCAATTTTTAAGCAAATTTGTAAAAAAAAATTTTTGTTTTATTCAAAATATCTGATAATATTCTAAATAAATTGTCACATTTACAGAAACGTCGAGTACTTATATTTATAGAGTGGAAGTTCACTTAAATAATATGTCAAATCAGAAACATTTCTTCAAGATTTTAAGTATTAAATTGAATACAAAAATTCAGTTTAAATAAATTCAATAAATGCTTTATATTCTTGAAGCATAAAAATTAACGACTTTTTGAAAATCAAACACTTAGAAAAGAAAAATAATAAAGAGAAATTAAGTAATTGTGATGAAAGTAATTGTAAACTTATTTGCTAAAATTCTTCTGTATAAAAGAAAACTTGTTATGAATTTTATACATAAGGAAACGAAACAATAGAAAAATGAGAAACGACTCCATCAGGTCGCAGCAGCTGCTGAGACAGAATTTACAGACATTTCATCAGCTGAAACTCTTTTACATTTTAAAATTCTGTATCAAATTATTTTTCTGACACTGCCGGAATATCGATGGAACACCAATTTTGCAGACAGTAAAAAACTTCACCGAGGGAGGTCTGAGGTACATATTTTATATCTTTCTTACGCTCCAGAATTTTTCTGATGTGAGAAATAAAAAAAATAAGCACTATTAATCTTCATTTGTTGAAGGGGGGAAAAATTCTTCTTTTTTTTTAAGTCGGTGTGAAGAGTCTTCGGGTGAAACTTTTTGCCCTATTTTTATTTCATAAAAAGTCATTGTACTCTCTTAGTACGATAACACGAACTATTCTCGATTTTTTTTAATTCATAAAAAAAATTTGTTCAGTAGTAAAAATGTGGCAGAAAAGTGACTACATGAATGAGGTATATTAGTATTTTGCATTACTAATTTTAAATTTTTCAATCTTCGCAACACTGCAGTGATATTTAATAAACTCCTGTAGTTAAAATATTTTACGTGTCAAATTACTTAAACATAATTCAAATAATCTTGAAAGTATTAAAAATAAATAGAAGGTTATATATTATAAAATTGCTAAATATTTGAAAATTTGTGAATAATTAATAAAATTGAAAGTTGATATTTCAGCAATTCAAAGCGTTGAGAAATAATAATTATTTAAAAATAAATATTTTGTCAGTCACTATATATTAGTAACGATAATAAAGGAATGAAATACAAGGTTATATATTGAAATATAAATGAAATAATTGATAAAAATAAAAATAATTTATAAAAATCAAGTGGATCAAAAATGACAAAAGTGACTTTTTCTTGAAACATACAGGAATTGGAGAACAATTTTTCGAAAGTGAAACTTATTTAAATTTACAAAATTAGCAAACTTAAGCATAAAAATTTATCTTCATAGGATAATTCTATTGATCATTAAATAAATATTTTAAACCATAAATAATAACTATTGAGTAAATATCTAGATACCGGAATAAATATTAACTTTGTTTGACTTTTACAGATTTACTTGATACCGTTTAAAATTTGTTATAGTTGTATGAATTTATTGCATGTACTTTTAATGGCTATTTCCAAAATTGCACATAAATAAACCATAATCAATGTTAGAAATGAATTGCGAATATCACATCCAATGTTTAATCAAATTTATTATATTGAATACTTAGTAATGTGTGATGTAAATACTTAGTAATAGTAATTTGTGATTAATATAAATAACAAAATTATTTTGACTATGTATAATATTACAGGAACATCACAAGGGTTTTACATAAATATACACATAAAACTACTATACTCAGTGGCTCGACAGCCTCCATGCGAACAAAAAATACAGTAAATATATCTTTCTTCTTGACCGAGGGCCCTGGGATGTAGAGCAAATGTCCTCGTCATATGAATAGTCTTACATTGAATTTCAAACGTTTAATATCCAAGTATGCTTGGTCCTCACTTTTATCGAGCCACTGAAAGGATGAAGAGCTGAAATTGAGCTTGCCGAGCTCGTGAAGTGAACCACGCACCCGTGCCTGGGAAGCATGAATCGCTGGCAAACGCCATCCCTGGACTTCATATATCTATATGTGAACTTTTTAGCGGGACTTTTTCGATTATTATTTTAATTCCAATTTATATTAATTACAATCATGTAATCAAAGTTTAAAATTAATTTTTTTCCCTTAATATCATCTTAATACATATTTCACTTCTTATAATGTAGCCCTAACGGTTAAATTAAATGTTCGCATAGCAAAAGTATTTTATTTTTTTATTCAAGAGTATAAAATACATATATATTTACAGGGTGATCCAAAAGTCAGGACGAACTTTAAAAATGAATAATTCGAAAACGAATCACGATACAAAGATGCGGTTTGCACCAAACGGATGGAAAAGAAACCGGGTTTTGTGTGGCAAGGAAAAAAGAAATAGTTCTGTTGGCGACCAACAGATGGCGCTGTTGGATTTCTGATGTAGGATTATCCAAAGCAACAAACGATATAAAAAGAAGCAACTGCAACAGGTAATGGTAGTCGAAGCTGATATGCATCGAAATGCTGTCCATAGTTGAGAAAGCCCTCATAGTTAAACTGTTTTATAAGAATTCGGAAAGTGCCATTACGGCATTGCGAGCATATCGCTACATGAAGGGTATGCGAGACAGCAAAGGACCAATAACGTCTTCTGCATTGAACAAAATTGTGAAAAAATTTGAAGCTACAGGTTCTTTGGCGTAACGTCAAAGAAGTGGACGTCCCTCAACTGCAGCTGCTGTTGCCATGACAGTGGAGCAGACGGTGCAAGGCATGTCGGTGGTTGCTGCACATGGGGAGTGCAGTGTTCGAGAAGTTTCGAGGCAGACAGGAGTGTCGTATGGAAGTGTCTGGAGAGCGCTGCGAGTAACTTTGCAACGGTATTCCTACAAGTTGCAACATAACCAAGAACTGAAACCTCCTGACATCGACTCTCACCGATATTTTGCGAATTTGGTCTTCAATAAGTTGGAAAAGCAGCACGACTGGCTTCACACTGTGCTTTGGACAGACGAAGCACATTTCACACTCTCTGGCGCTGTTAACACCCACAATTGTCGAGTGTGGACCACAGAAAATCCACATGCATTTGTTGAGGTACCCTTGCAACAGCCTAAAGTGACAGTCTGGTGTGGCTTCACTGCTGATTTCATAATTGGTCTATTTTTTTCGAGGAAGTCACACAGACAGGTTTCCAAACAGTTTCTGTCACCGGTAAGCGATATCTAACTCTGTTACAGAACAGCATTATTCCTGAACTGCAAGCGCGACAGGCACTCCAAACAGTCACCTTTATGGAAGATGGAGCACCACCGCATATTGATCTGCCTGTGCAACGCCAGCTACGCTTAACATTTGGGGAGGATCGCATTATCAGTCGCTACTTTAATCACGCATGGCCTCCTAGATCTTTCGATCTCACACCCTGTGACTTTTGGCAATGGGGCTTCTTGAAGTCAAAAGTGTACCGCGACCAACCAGCATCACTAGCGGCACTGAAAGATGACATCCGCCAAAATGTGTCTGCCATAACGCAGGAAATGCTACTAAATGCTGTGAATGGTGTGGTGACTTGTCTCACAGCTTTACTTCTGAATTATGGACAGCACATTGAACATTTAGTGTAGTAGGTACTAATTAACTGTAATTAATCTGACTTAATTATCATTTTTTCATTTGTAAATCATCTTTTGTTGCAATAAAACGCTGTAGCGCCATCTGTTGGTCGCCAACAGAACTATTTTTTTCATTGCCACACAAAACCCGGTTTCTTTTCCATCCGTTTGGTGCAAACCGCATCTTTGTATCGTGATTCGTTTTCGAATTATTCATTTTTAAAGTTCGTCCTGACTTTTG
>JAPDSC010158323.1:83448-122199 GCA_026290005.1 Latrodectus geometricus
ACCATAAACAATTGCAGACTTTAAAAAAAGATGTAACGTTTAAACTGTTTCCTTTCGAAGCAAAGTAACAGTTACTTGCTGTTTATAAAGGAAGAATCAAATTACTTTTGGTTAGAATGAGGGAACCTTCTGTGAAAGTCTATTTAGACAATGAAGTGAGGGATGAGGATAGATTTGTGTGGGCGATGTCTTGGGATGTAATTAGAAAATATGCTGGGAAACTCAAGAACTCTGCTTCATATAGGAAGACAGACAGAAATCACTGATTTCCTTTCGAGGTTCTTAAAATAATTTCATTTTGAGATCCGAAGAAATTAAAAATGACACAAACGACTGCAGCGCTCATGTGAATTAATAAATTCTTAGAGGGTGGAAATTTTTAACAATGGAAGCATTCCTCATAAGAATACCTCCAGACCCTTTAAATACATTGCTTCTGTAATATCATAATTAAAAGACTCACACCGATTCTAAATTGAATTTATGAGATAATCGCATCGAGCACGTTTTTAAAATAAGGCTTCCAGTGGCATTCAATTGACATTTAGTAGCATTAGAAATTTTAACATTTTAGGATATTTCTCTTTAATAATGAAATAAATAAATAGAGGGATGATCTTTGTCATTTCTTTAATGATTTTAAAGTTGGAAACCAAGGATTTGGTTTGTTATATGTTAAATAACAAAGACATCATTGTTGTTAGGAATATAAAGGTGTAAATAATTTTGTCAGAGAATATTTTAACTCGTTATTGATTTTCAAAGATAGTCATGTACATCGTAATAATGACATATTAAATTTAATTTTAAAGAAAACAGTTAAAAATAATTTGACTGAAATTTTAATGTAATAGGAAATTCTACAAAAATAATGCTATACTAAAACTAAATAAAAACTCTTTTTACATATTACCAAAATGTATCATAAACTAATTTACACAAAATGCATCAAATAAGCAATATTTATTTTACAATATTTTTTTAAAAATTACGGGATGAAAAAATTTAAATTAATTTAAACGCTCGAAAGAATTTCGCTAGGAACATTACCATTATTATATTAATTTTATTTAAAATAGTCTTTTGTGACCAAAATTTTACTTAAAATTAACAATATCCAAGACATTTAAAATTTTTCTTGTTTAATGTTAATGAGGAACGTCTTTCCACAGCTATCGTTTTAGGAGCATAAAATAAATAAAAGAAAACTTGCCAAGAATTTATTGAAAATAAAATGACATAGAATAAAACAAATTTTTGAAAGCAGATTATTATTGGTGTTTTATTCTTATGATAAAACTTTTAACATTTTATACGAAAGAAAAAAATTGTTAAGTTTATTTCAGAAATTTATAAAATGTTTAATTTATTTTATTAAATAGTAAGTTTATTAAATACTAAACAATTCTAAAAGTTTGTGATGAAGTGAATTTTCATCTAGTTATAAAAGTTTTTTTAATAAACATTTAATTTATTTTACTAATTAACACAAAATTAAGAACAAAATAAATTTCTAATTACATTCATATTTTCAAGAGACTCGTAGTAAAATACTCCCATTCATTTGAGCTAAAAATATTACAATTCAACGGAATTAAGTATTGATTTCATTTATTCGTTAATTAGATAGGAAAAGAGTAAGAAGAAGGAAATAACATTTTTCATTTTTTTTAAGATTTATTAGATTTGAAAAATCGAGATAATGAAGGAAAGATTAAGTTAGAATAAATATTATAGTTTGGGAAAAAATAAATTGATTATTTTTACATGAGTTACCCAGACTTTATTTAACATTGCTTGGATTCGCTTTGTTTAAACAATTTTAAATTGTATTATGCTCGATCTGTGGCTCCCATGTGATGTCGTGACATATCAACATCGATCATTTTAGTGATTTTTATTGATATTTTTGACGATAGACCTACATGCGTGAGGTTTGTTTTCAACATGAAACATACTTGAAAGCAATCGACTAAGCAGAAATTTGATATAATTGTCTGTTGCTGTATCGGGACCCTAAACGCCATCTACAGTTTCCGCCTCCTGAATTGCATTTTCGCTTTTATCAAAGAAATATTGTAAAATGTGCCGAATTTTCTCTTTGTTGACTTCCATTTTTAGTATCCTGAACTCACAACTGAATGGACAAAATAGTATAATAGTTTTTTTAGTGCTAAACGTCAGCTTTCCAATGAGGATAAATCTGAATTTTTTTTTCCAAAATTTTAAATATATTTCGATTATACACAATAAACATTTGCCGTAAAGATAATGGATTTTTTCTCGCGGATTTAATCTGATTTCTTTTTAATGCAAGAATGCATGTATATTTCATTATTCACAAAAAATTAGATAACAGGAAAGTAGACATTAAAATGAAAATGTGTCATAAAGTTCTAGAAAAAAAACAAAGTTAACTATTTAACTGTGCTTATAGGATAAAATGTATTGCATATTCCTGTATGAATAAAGAAGAAATTTGTCTGGATTTTTTTTTTACTGTTGTCATCGAACTCTTAAAATTAATCATTGCCAATAGCATATTTTTGCATTCATTTATATTCGAAGAATGAAATATATTGAATTTTTCTTTATCAGCTGTGCCAAAGAAGAAATTTGTATTTAGTAGACAGCATGACAGAAACTAAAATAATTCATTTTATAAAGTATCCAGCTTGCATTTTTTAATCTGAATCTGGTTGAGTATGTTTAAAATTACCTTGGATGACCCGAGTGGTGAGAGACCATGACCTATTTTTTATGTAAAAATAACTCTTTTCGGATACATAGAATGTTCCTGACATTTTTTTTCGATTACAGCAAGATATTCATACAAAATAATTCAGCTTTTCATGAATTGAACATGCCATATTAAAAATGAATTATATCCAAATAACTTATTTTTAATCATATACATTTAAGAAAATTTTAACTCTGAAACTTCTTTTAAAGGACGCATCATTTTAAAGTATCAAAATACCTATACAATTTTTACTTGATTTTCCTGTATCGCATTTTTTATACAAGAACTTCCTATATTATAGTTATTCATTCTTGTCTTGTAACAATTTAATTCACTTTTATGTTTTCTCCACTCATTGTTCGAACATTGTTTTATTTCAGGAGAGAAATCTATTATCAATGCAATATATTTAGGGAGCTAATGAGGATTATTTGAGATATAATCCGTAGTTGCTCTAAATATAAAAAACTAAGCCAATTCAATATGCTTTATTTCACCTAATTAAATAGGCCCTATTGTTAAATGGAGAAGGAGCGTCATAAGTAGCCATGACAAGAAGAATTTGTATCCACAAATCATAAATAAAACGATTCTTTGAAAAAGATAACAAAAATCACATAATCATAGTTAATTGTGCATAAAGGATTTTAGATAGTTGACTATATAGAATAAAGAAAACTTTTTACAGGATAAGAGTTTCCAACTATATATGTCTTTCCTAATGGAACGAGATAACACTTGTCTTCTTACGTACGATATTCATTTATTTTACCTCAATTTAAATATTATTAAAAATAAAATAAATGGGTTTCCTTTTAAGATGAAAAACAATAGTGACACAATATGTAAAAGGAAAATATTTGCTAAACAAAAAGGAAAAATATTGGCCTTCACACAAATGATCTACCAATGCTGGTACAGATCCATTGATGCAGTTTTCTTATACTGCTTATTTATATTTATTAACATTGTCCATTTTTAGTTAGTGTTGTCGATATATTAACTAAAATAACAAAAAAGTGATAAAATCAAAATTTTGTTGTATAAAATATCATAATTAAATTTAATTGAATTACATTGGTTACATTTTTCAGATAATTTTACTTAATTGCTTGATTTAAAATTAATTTGTGATAATTAATTTAAGGATCTTATGTAAAAGTACTAATTTATCTAAATAAAGTGCACATATATCAGTTGTAATTTATATTCTTAAAAAGTTGACTCTTGTATTATTTCATTAGTCTGCAATAAAAACGTCATTAAATGTGAGAATCGTTTAATTTTATCAAAGAAATGTATTTAAAATTAACAACTCCGCTTCTCAGAGCAACATTTTGTGAATACTCAGTACATTATACATTTTGCATTTATACAATTTATTTTATAGTTTTGGAACAATTAATTTATTGTTAATAGTATTAGTTATTATTTTTTAATAAACTAATACTTATTAGTGTTAGTTTGTGGAATCAGTATTCTATTTTAATCCCGTTTATAATAAAATATTTCTGTCAATTTACATATCTTATTATTTTATTTTTCATAATTCTATCACCACCAAAATATAAAAATTGTAACATAATTAATAGTTGCAGCTTATTCCCATGGACTAATCATTGAACTAAACCAGTTCCATTAGACCTTAAATTTCAGGTCCGAAAGCAAAAGGGATACATTCTCTATTCATCATATGATTTGAAGGATCCTAACTGGTCGAAAATTTATTTATTTCCAGAAAGTGGGTCTTCATAATTTGTAAACTGGACAAGGCAGTAATTCTCCAGATTTGGCCTGTCCAAAACACTATGAATGAAGATGATGGATATTCATTTGTGTCTGGTATTGAACCTGCAACTTTCCGGTAATGGATACAACTAATTCCTGTCAATGTCACTTAGACCTTTTTATAAAATATCTTAATATATTTAATTGGCTGTTTATTATTTTTCATTTTGTAAAACAAATAGGTATTTGTGACAAATAAATTCCAATAACAAACATAATTCTATATTTTTTTTAATTTATTAGTTTAAAATGTATTCGTGTGTTTTCAATAAAATAAGTAAATCATAAATACAGTATATTTGTAAAATAGTTTCTAAAATTTAGATGCAAAAATATTTTGAAAACCAGCTGCATGGGCATCTTTAGTACATTGTATTTTTACTTTTTATAATGGAACTTACATTATTTCCATAAATACATAATCACATGATTAGAAAAAATTTTATGTTGTTTAATATAGCATCATCTTAAAGTTTACTTGTTATACTTTGTTAAATATTGATTATTGCAATACATTTTATAAATTATAAGTTTCATTTTAAAATACATGAAATTTAATTTGCTCGCATACACGTCTTAAAACTATGTAAAATATAGACTATTAATAAATTATCACTTAAAGACGACATTTTCTAGATAAACTTAACAGAGAATATCACTCTTTTTGTTATATGTTATCAGTTTATAAGAGAAAGTAATAAATTCTATTTAATAAAATAATTTTTATTAATCATTTTGAATAAAAGTAATACTGTTAATGAAATAAATATTATATCTTAAAATAATATTCATATTTATTTTTATTCACATCTATTTTTTTAACAAATAAGTGCAAATATTTATTTTCTTTAATTAGACGATATCATATATAGACAGAACCTGTCTGCGTCTGGCACTTACGATAAAAAAGTTCTGAACAGTTTTATGGGTTTTGACGTAGCTTATATCCTTATGAGAAGTCACAAATAAGAGAAATATCCTCAGACGTGTCTATAACTGCGATTTTTGGTGAAAATATTCCGTGAAATGTGTTTTCCAAACTGTATGAATAATGTCTATGTTTTATTTGTTCACTTAATTTTTGTCTGGGTTTGAAAAGAGAACTGGTGCTTGAAATGGGATGGAACTTATATCAGTATGACGATGTCTAGAGCATCTTTAAAAAAATAAATCTTAATTTATATTTTTTTGAAAAAGCACTGTTTTTAAACACTGCAGTGGATGTGCTTTCAGTCTTTCCCGTTTGCTACTGATCTAACATGATTCGGAACATGGATGAAAAGTGATCTGACTTCAATATTTAATAATTTCGAAACTACATTGCTGGCCACTCAAGATGCAACACCAAGAAAAACAAGAGATATTGCAATAAAATTTATTTTGTTGATAACATGTTGACCAAGTATTAAATGATTAAATTTATAGAAATCTGTGAAGCGTGTTCCTGCCAAAATCAATAGCCAAAGTAACACTATTGTTGGAGATCACAGGTGCTTCACGCCTCATTATTGATTCAAAGAGACTTTGGTTGTGTTCTTGGGTTATAACAGACAAACAACTTCCACGCGTTGCCAATGTTGATCAGGTGTGGCAGTTTGGGACATAATTTGGGTCAATCGTTGAGCAACCATGAACCACGTATTTTCTATCGGTTGATAAATGATATACATATATATATATATATATATATATATATATATATATATATATATATATATACGATATTTTATTCTAATAAAGGAATGATATAAAAGTGGGCAATCTGTATGTGCATGATAAAGTTTCTTCTCTGAAATCAAAAGTAAATGCTATCTGGACAGTGCCCAGGGTGTTTGACAGTGGTTTCGGAAGGAGAAGGAAAATTTAAAGGATATCTCCTCGAGAATTTTTTTTTACTAGAATAAGGTAGCGACGTGTTTGGTATTTATTCTATGTATAGTATAATCAGTGTTTTTGATTTGAGCTCATTTTGTGTCGAAGTAAATTTGCAAGGTACTAAATATGTCATTGGTCCAACGAAAAGCATATGTTATATAGATGTATACAAAAATTCTAAAATTTCATAAGTACCTAAAGTTAGTTGAAATTGTTGTAAAAAGGTGAAATAAATAGCGAATAAGATTACCTTTAAATATGATCCAAGGATGGTAAATGAGTGCTATTATTATACATCTGTGTAAAGATGACTGAGTGAAATTAGACATCAATAGTATCAATCAATCAGTCAATCAGTATATCAAATATTTCCAGTAAAGCAAAGAAATGCGATACTTTCATAGTCATGAATGCTTCAAATCTAGAACTTTACGATTTCGGTAAATATCACAAAGCATTGTTTCTAGGTAATTTTTAGGTTTAAAAGAAATGAGCTCCTGTAAATGTAAGTGCATTCTAGATGCATAGAAAAAAACAGAGGGTAAAAATACTTTATTTCTTGACAATGTTTATTATGCAAACAAAATTTTGTATTTAACTTTGTTTCTGCGAATAAAACAGTAGAAGTTGATATTGAAAAATGTAGAGTCTAACATATCAGCTGTGCAAAACCTTCAAGAGTTTTAATAAAAACGTCCAATAATTCATCTTTCCTTTATTTATGGAAAAATATACGAGACCAAATTATTCTAAATATCTCAAAAGTTTACCGGTCGATTACAATGCAAATGAAAAATTCTGCATAAGAATACTTAATCAGTTATTTTATATTGAAAAGGAGCTGAAAAAGAAGCAGAAGAAAGTTGCTGTTATTATGGATAACGGCATGTCTTACAACACATAATTCTTAAATATATATAAAAAAAAGTATTTTATTTTCCACCAAACAGCAAACTTCTGAATTTTTTTTTTTTATAAAGACGCTAAAATCTACATTATTGAGTCTCAGGAAGGTGGAGTATTTTTTTTTTCGTTAACCACATTTATGCTGGAGGAAAGATTAGTTTAGTTTTGTAATGAAGGTTGAAATAGGGGGGATGCAATCGGAATATATAAAGAAGAATATTCAATCAAAATATCCACATCTGACTATGATTGCAAAAATCTTTCTGAACCGTCTTTTACATGAAACTCTTAAATTTCCTTTGTTTTTTAATGCATAAAATGATGATGAATTCGCAGAACTTACTGAGTGTCACTCATAGCAATGAGTAAGAAATTGTTGAAGAAATATTCACAAGAGTAGCCAAAGACCTCTGCGAAAGAATATTTATCATAAGTTTATATCATTCAGCACTTTTTCTCAACATTAGCGTCGTTTCGATGTTCATTCGAGCTCTTTAAGCAGATTTTCATGAATATTTATGTAAGCAAGTTTTGTTTCAA
Source organism: Latrodectus geometricus (assembly GCA_026290005.1). Lineage (NCBI taxonomy): Eukaryota > Metazoa > Arthropoda > Arachnida > Araneae > Theridiidae > Latrodectus > Latrodectus geometricus. The sequence continues at coordinate 91,301 of JAPDSC010158323.1, forward strand.
AAAGTAATGACATTAAATTTACAGATTATTTTCCTCCATAATATTTTTGCAATATAATTAGGAAATAAAATCATTTTTTGTAAGTAATAAATTATAAAAAAGTGATACTTTTTTATAATTTATTTATTAAAAAATAATAATGTTTTTCAAAAATTCATTTTTATTGAAGTAAAATTACTAAACTTTTACAAAAAAGATCCTAAACAATAAAATCAAATAAATAAGAGTAATAATTTAGAATATGAATAAAATAGAGAGGGAGAACTAAACTAGACCATAATAATGAAACGTGTTTACGTATGGCAGTATAGTATGGTATAGATAGTCTTTAACATGTATCGAATGAAATGTATTGCAAAAGGTTGTTAATAAATTTGACGACTTATACACTGAACATCACTGTATGTAAATATGCAGACAGCTAAACAAAAATAATACTTCATCTAGAAAAACTTTTATTCAAATGTTTCAAGGGAATAGCAAATTATTGAAAGAATATTAGTTCAGTAGAAAATAATAATCGTTTCGCCAGGGGTAGTCCAAGACACTCTAGGTATTTTTCTTACGCTTACGAGTTCCTTCAAGCGAGATAAAAAAAAAAAAAGGAGAATAATGTGAACTATTAATCATCTTTTGTTGAGGATGGTGAGAAAAACGTTTTTTTCTCTTTTTGATATAGTTTGAGTAGTTATGAATCATTTTTTCTTTTCTTTGTATTCAAAAGAATTCATTGTATTCTTTTAAGGTGATAGTGTCAATTCTTCTTGAAAAATATAAAAGCCATTTATATTTTGACAGCATAATACTCCAAAGTATAGAATTATAATCAATGAATTCAATGTTTCAAGAAGTAAATAAAATTTATAAAAACTAGTGAGAAATATACTATTACTAAAAATGTATATAGATATTTTCACAATGTTTCGCAAAATTAATAATAATTCAGTAAAAGCAAATTAAATTTCAAATGAAAAATTGCTAAACGATAAGGCATTTTTAGTATGACAATTTTAAAAAATGTTCCTTACGAGTTTTCAAAATTAAAAGAAAATTTGATAGTTTTATAAAAGAAGTGGACATTTCGAAAATACTAATTTACATTCAAAATATGTTAAACAAATCTTATGATGAAAATATTACAGCTTAAAGGATTTAGTTTATAAATATTTCTGTGTGCAATCAATTTCAATAAATGTTTAGGAGTTTTACAGTAGTGGATTAAGGTTTGGGTAGTTATTTTAACTTCAAATACAAGAGCTTTTCAATGCAAATTATCTTTACTTTTACAATTAACATTTCAATCTCTTTCCATTTAAATATTTTCTAAATTTCCAAAATATTTCATAATTACCCCGCGAGGGACAACTCATATCCCATAGCAAAGATCAAATAACTAGGATATTTTCAGTTTATTCCTCTCGTGACCTATTGTGACATTAAGTTGAGTATTTAGGAATAAAGTAAGAATCAATATTTTAACTCAAAACTGATTACTGTAAACCCTACGTTATTTTCCATACCGCGTTATATAACCCGTGCCTTGATATCTGTCACTCTTCATATCATATCTACACATAAAATATGAAGAATACGCTTTAGAGCCATACACATACACATGATGCCCAACTTGGAAATGAAATTCTTACTCTATCTAATTTATACAATGAATATTTAACCTTAAAAAACATGGTAATATGTTATAAAATTTTTTTATAAATATATTTTCGGAATCTACTGGATCTTTGTAAATGACATCTTTATGTGATACAAGAAATTATATTTTTAAATAAGTAGTCATGAAACTTTTTAGACAAAAGCAACACATTTCACTTCTATCTTTTAGAGGCACTTTTTGTGTGAAAAAAAAGTCTTCAAAAGAGTTAAAACTAGAGAGCTAAGTTTATGAAGGAATACTAAGGGTATTTTAAATTACTTAATACACATGCTTTTACGCACACAATATCTTTAAGAAAATATCTAAACTTAGTGACACAACAGCACATCTGGAAGCCAAGGCATGAAGCACCCATATCAGTTTACTTAACCGAAGGTAATTTAAGAAGCATGTGTTCTAGCTAGGCAGTCCGCCTAACACAAAACCCCCAGTGTTTAGTTTCCAAGCATACACAGGCATGTTTACCAGTTTTATCGTGCCGCAGAAGAGATGTAAGACTTAGATGACATTGCCCAGCCCGGCATAGAATCCAGGACCTTCGTAGCTCGAATCAGTATCCCTACACGGCTGGGCTCTCTGCATATACTTATATACATAGAAGGTATTTTATTAATATAATCTATTTAAAATATTTCAAAGAAAGACAAATTGAATATTTTATTCCTTTAACTGTTAACACAATTCCAAATGCATTTTCATTTTTGTGGGGAAAAATTTAGTAAAAGACTAGACTACTTTCTGTTTAAAATTCCTTCAGGTTTGGTATATTGCAGAATACTATGGCCTATTCTTACTGAATATTCTATTTCAATATTTTGAGTTTAGTCTTTTATATACATTTTGTTATATTAAAGTATTCTATGAAATTTCTGCACTAATAATTACATAAATATTTTTTCTGAATATTTATATGTAATATCTCTATGAATAAATTAGAATTGTTTCAAATTTTATGTAGAAACATTTAGTTTCTTTAAAGTAAATAATATGTATAAAATTAGTGAGATTTTAAATCGTAAATAAATATATTAAAAGTAAAAAATTGTAAATATATCTTTGAAATTTATAAAGACTTAAAATCTAGAATGTTATTAAGATACTAATGGAGTGTAACCGACGTTTTCTTCAGTAAAGAGAAATTTCGAATAAAAATTGTTTATAATAAATATTGTTCATTAGAGAAAATTTATAAATTTTACTTAAAAATTAAACAATATATTATATTTTTTGAAGACTTTAAGTAAATATTTTTAACTTAAATTATATACATATGTATGCAATGGCTAAAAAGTTTTTCAAAATCAGAAAGAGAATATCCTCTTTTACAAATGTGATTAGTTTCTATACAATTTTTTTATCCAACACCTTTGCATATGGATGCCAAATTTAAAAATGAAATGTCCATGACTTTTTCTTAAAGCGAGCAGGCAATAGAAACTGTATGCATCGTGGTAAAAGAAATCTTACAAAGTGTTCAGATCTACATCATATGTGGTATTCACTTTTATCAAGGTTTTGAAAGATAAAATTCTCAAGAGTAATTTCTGTACATCCCTGACAAATATTTGGTAAATGTACAAAATAAGGTTTTAATTTATACTGATGTGTTAATTAGATGAGTGATTAGTGTTGCACATTGTCTTATTTGGTTTAAAAAATGGGCTACAATTGAGCAATAAATTTATTAACATTCCTTAATATATATTGCATAGATATTTTCGTTCAATGAAATATTAGTTTTTTAATGCTTCCACATTTTACTCATGTACTAAAGCTAGCTGCTGGCTTAAAAATTTAATCATTTACGAATTGAGAACTTTTCCAAATTTTTTATAGACTCCTAGCAATCTTTATGGAAATACAAAATAGGCCAGTAACAGTGAAACTTCATCACTAACAACGATAGGGAAACTCGACTATTTAATATACATAAATATGAATATATGTACAAATATAATACACATTCGCGAAAAACAACTAGAAGTATATATTTAAATTCTCTTTAATCGGTTAAAAAAAACAAAGATTAATGTATATTAAGAATTATTACATAATTCTTGCTTTTTTCTATTAATTTCTACAACTCTAATACTAAAATTATTATAAAATTAAGATTTATTAAGATTATGCATGAATAATTATTATGCAAAACTAAAAATATTAATTTCCAAATTGTTATTAATGTTTATTAGGAAGTACATATTCCTATTAATCTGTTATTCAAAATGAGGAAAATACGCCTTTTTTTTAAGACTTTCTTTCTGTTAGTCAAATTTGATTTTGTAAAACAGTAAATTTAATTTTCTTAATTCAGCAATCAGTATTTCTTAAACATAAATAAATTTTGGTGGAGAAAAGAATTCCAAAAACTAACATGACCTGATTATGCCTATTTTACCATTATATTCGAGACTGTTTCATTTGTTTCTCAATATTCTCAAAAGAAAATTGTTTTTTATATTAAATAGAAATGAGAAATCTTTATCTTATTAGACAAAATGTCAATGCTTAGTAAAGTATATAAACTTTTTCTCCCGAAATATTTATTTTTCAATCATTTTTAAAGGTATCTTTTAATAGAATTTCTTGCAATTCGACTATTAGTTCAAATTGCTTAAGAAAATTAACTTTAAATAAAATCAAATTAATTTCTTCAATTAGAAATAAGAGATGTTTATTTTTAACTGGAAATCTATCAATGGTAAAAAATTCGAGCTAATGTGCATATTATAACAATGAATATTAAGATCTTCCCAACCATAAAGATGGTATTTTCCTACAAAAATACTTAGCTTCTTGCTCTTTCATATAAAATTTCAATTTCCAATGGGCGAAAAAATTTTTCTGCATGAAAAAATCGATGATAAATTTAAGGAATTCCATGATTTATTACGTTTACCAAAATTCGATATTCATTGTTTAACAAGTTAAAGTCAATGTGGTCTAATTGCTTGGGTGCTAGTCTTCGTTTTGGGAAGGTACTAAGTTTGAATATCGATCCGACCAAAGATCTATCGTATTCTATAATCGTGGCAGAAGAACGTTAAATATGTTTTGGTTGCATTGTCTTCCATGTGAAAGGATCTCTGGGGGTGGTAGCTCAGAGGTATCATTTCACATGAAGATATTATTAGGGAGCCTTTCGTTTGTTCTTCGTTATTTAAAAGCAAAGAATCTCACTTGTCTGCTTCTATCGGAGATGTAGAGCCCAACTCGTGGCTAGGTACATGGACTAGTACTACATTTACTTGATTTTATATTTGATTTATTGTGTTGTCATAAAACCTCAATTTTGAATGGACGAAAAATATTTATTCATAAAGTTTCAATGGTAATTATTTCAGAAATTTTATAAATTACTAGATTTACTGAAACTTGATGTTCTGGTTTATCCTCCAGTTGTCTGACTTTATCAGACAAGATCCTTTTGACCACTGACTCTGAAAAAGTCCAGGACAAGAAGTGTTGACGAATGTCCCCTCTAGAAAATCTAAAGTATTCCAGGATTTTTGAGAATATAATTTTGTCAGGCTGTAAAGATCTTCCTACCCACTAGAAAATGAAGATTCTTAGTATGATCGTTTGTCAATCTCATCAAATTAAAAAAAAATCATATGAACCATTAAAAATCTTATGTATTTTAATGAAATTTATTCGCGTACTTAATATAATTTATTATCGCAAAGAATTCTCAACCAATAAAAGTGTTTAATTCTATTTTACACGTTTTTCATAATATTTTGAGTTTAATGATTTATAATTATATACTAAAACGAAGTCTTCTCAAGATTTATTAAATTAAACATATGAAGCATCTAAATATATTAACAATGATCATGTTGCTTTAATATACATACCGACGGTGATCATATTTCTAATGACTTTAATTTTCTCCTTGAAATAAAGAACTAATTAAATAATAAAAATTTAAGTGACATTAAATTTGTGATAGGGCTTAATTATCATGTGCTGCACTAAAGATTTTTGCTTGAAGACATCACTGTTTATTTTTCAATGTGGATCGAAGATTACATTTTTGCACTAAACAAAGAGAAATACTCTCGTTCAGTTATAAAAAATGCACGAAAATCATGGTATTAATATTTCTCTACACATACTTAAATAAGAGACTAATATGAAAGGAAAAAACTAAGTTTTCATTTGAAAGGGAAAGTCAAAAAAAGTCTACTCAGCAAAAGAACGTACACTTATTAAATCTAAAGTCACATCTCGTGTTTTAAAGAAAAATCCTATCCAAAGATTTTATTGCAAAATATTTAAATATTTGTTAGAAATGTAAACAAAATTAACGATCTTTGCAAAATCGTTACAAAAAGTAATGAATATTCTTAATGCATCGACGCAATGTATGCCCACTGTAAAGATATATTTTTCAGTTTTATATAAATCTTCACAGAATATATACAATATATATTCTTTGGGCCGATAAAGGTGAGTTTCAAGTAAACTTGTGAATTGGAGCAATTATGACTAATCACCTAATCGGAACATCTGGTTATCAGACAAGGGTTCTCGGTTAAGAAAATAGTAATGAGCACTGTTCACTTAGGCCCCATATGTTGGCTACGATGTACCTTTGTCAAGTACATAAAAACGAAGTTAAGTATTAAGCATAAAATGGATTCCTAGTACCTGAGGGATGCGCATGACATTGTCACCCTTGGGGGTTCAGTCTTGCAGGTTGTTGAAATGCTGTGCATATACATTTTGACTCATAAGGCAATCAATGGGCATGTTGATAAATAATACTAGATGAATCTGAAATTGTAGTATTCATTAATATAACAGACACATGATGATTTTAAAATCGTAACATGTCTCTTTAATTTTGATGAAACCCTGCAAATTGATGTTTCATTAAAATAAAGCATTCACTGTTCAGTCAATGAGTATGCTATATTTGTGGTTAAGAATGTAATAATGTAAGTTTAATGTACAACAAACTGAGATATTGTTCTCAAAAATATGAAATATTTAAATAAATGTGAACATAATACATTAGTTTCAGTAAATGTTTGAATATTGAAATTTACCAGAATTTTAAAGATTTTTCTAAAAAATGATTTTGAAATCTCTTAATCACACAAAAAGAAATTTATTTAAAAATAGTTCTTTATATGTAAATTGAAAACACTTGGTTCCTTTAGCTATAAAACTGAAACCTTTTTAAGAAATACATTTTCTGATAATATATATATTGTAAGCATAAAACTTCAAATACATGAACTTCCGTATGTGAAAAAAAATTACAAAAATTTTTTCCTTATGAAAGTCTATTATATTTTTCTTTACAAGCTGAAAAAACGTAATTTAGCTTAACGGCATGGTAAATATACAATATTTTAAATAACCTTTAAAGACAAAGTCATAACATAATTGACATTACTTTTCTTTCCAATAATGAATAGGAATAGAATTTTGAAGACCATTTATGATTAAAAAATATTACATTTTATAATTCTTATATAAGGCGGCATAGTTCCTAATTAAATTTAATATATTATTTTAAAATAAATTTAATTTTATATATATTAAATTTAATAGTTTACTTTTTCTAATTAAACTATTTTCTTTTCAAGTTTTTGCCTAAGATGAAGATTCATAATTAGGAATTATTACTAAGGAGCATAACGTGGTAATTTTTGCAATATGTATAAAATTTGCGCGATTTTTGCTGATTTTGGTTTAGTTAATAAAGAAAACTATTGATTAACTAGCTTACATTTTACAAAATATGATAAAATATAAAGATACAAGTAACTTATTTGCATTCATTAAATATTAAACAGAGTTATGGTATATACAAGTATAATACACACATATATATACACTATATATAGCATGTCCAAATATACTATACCAGTATATTAGAGTGGGGGAGAAGAATTTCATTATTTTTGGGTTGATGACTGTAGAGTTCTATAAAGTACAGGGGGTTAAAATTGGAAGCCAACAAGAAAGCCAACAACTAGAGAAAATGCAGTACATTCAGTTTACCTTTAATAAAGGATAAAATAAATGTCGGACTGTTGAAAACCAAGAATGGTATTCATAGTCCCAATAATGTAAAATATAACTTTTTATTTTGATTTCGTAGATTCCAGTCAGTTCTATTATTGCTTTCAAGACCAAATATCAGTCATCTATTGCAGTTTCTTCCCCAAGAGCAACAACCTTCTCTTTCTTCAAAGCTTCAGAGCAACAACCTTCTCTAATCTTCTCTTTCCACTTGTAATTGAAAATTATTTTTAATTCCAGATGAAAGGCAATTACGATAGTTATGGAAAATTTTTGGAATAAGCAATGTTTCTTTTAACTAACCAATTTCTTTATATATGTTGGGTTTCAGTTTTTATACTTTAAGGTTACGCCTATAAATTATGACATGCTATCAAAATATAATTGAGCAAATTTTAAAAAGATAAGTTTGAAATTGCTCTTAACATTTTTTTCCAGGTTATTTTTTCCAAATAAATTCTCATACAGGAAATTCTCAATTTTGGTATATTCTAATTACAATCAATCGAAATTGAGAACCATGCCATTTACCACATCAAATTAAGAAAAATAGTAATCATTGCTTTCCATTTTTCCGAATCTATTGAGAATAATATTTAGAAATAAAATAAACAAATATCTGAAATCCTCTTAGGCGAATTTTTTTTATCTTACATACAAGTCTTTTATCAATGTGTCATCAATTTTGGAAGTATTTGAACGAAAAATAAATTGCTCCAAGTTAGGCAGTTTAATCTTGTAAAGTCCTTGTGAATCCCCAATAAACTGAGACTCAAGATTAAATTTAGTTATATGTCATTTTACAGAGACTTGTATTTCACTTTATGTAGTGAAAATGCCAATAGAAATTTATGATTTCGTTTAAGCACTTTCATTTATTTAAAATTTTGTTTTCTTCTATGAACTTAATAGTGCTTGATTAAATAAGAATTTTTATAATTTTATTCACATGGTGTATTTATAAGTGATTTCTTATTTACACGATTTACATAAAATACGTTAGAAGATGAAATATTCTGCAAATATTTCTAATCGATCAAATATTAATACATAGAGCTAGATTTAAAATTAAAATATGCTTACAAAATACTGCTATGATTGTTTTAACATGAAGTTCCAGTAAAAAACTTTAAGTTTTTCTGCATTACACACAAACACATATATATCTATCTATCGTTGATTCTGTAGTATCTGAATGAATTTTAAATAAGTTAGAATTAAATTAATTGTGTGTATCAAAATTATAAAATGTCTTTTAATTTTATAAATGACTATATAGTATCAGCATTGATTCAATAATTTAGGAAGAAATACTAGAATTCAAACAACTTCAGATGATATCTTAAAATTCCAAAATGTTCTTTTAAATTTACTTCCTAAATTCAAACCACTTTTTTATTATTGAAATAAATGTGATTCTGTATATATATTAACTTTAATGATATTCTTTAAAAAGATAAATATAACAGTTAATAAATATTGCTTACAAATTTTAAAATATTGTGAAAGAAAGATTTTTTTTTCGATACTTCCACAAAATAGTTAATAAATGTTAAAATATATATTTTTTATACTATTCATTTACTATGAAAATTTTGATAAATTTGTAGTTTGAAGATGGTTTTGTTGATTTTTCAAATATTACTAATGACATAATTTAATATAATTTTATCAATGTCAAAAATACATAATAAATAACGGAAATTCAGAAGAAGTTTACACTTTTTGAGTTTTAACCCCCTTCAAGTTATTAAATTTTCAAGGATGTTTCAATATTATCTGTCCTATTCTGAACTCTTTAAATTTAATCTACAATTTTTTTAATATTTTAATTTAATGTTTATTGCTTTTATACGGGAAAGGACTTCATAAATATTTTTATTTAGAATTCTTTATAAATTTGAGAGCAGCAGAGAACTTCCTGAATTACCTTTCAAAAAAATTTACATATTATGATAAATGTGTTTATATTTTGCACATCTCTGATAAAGACATATTATGTATAGTAATACACATATAGTTTATGAATTAATTTACATAATATGTATCTTCTTTCAAGCCACAAAATATGGGGATATATGGTATCATAACTGCATAAATTCCATAGAATTATGGGTATTTTACTAGTGAATGAATAATTTAAAAACATATTGTGTCCTCAATCTATCTTATGTTAACACGTGCTTCTGTAAATAACTAGCGCTAAGTGATTTGTTTGAAATAGGAAGACCATGTCCTGATGACATGTTCTCACGGTATTTTCTGGAAGAAAGTTACATTTCAACATATCTATATTCTCAATATCTATTGAAAGAACTTTAATTTTATTATACATATAATAGCTCAGGTTTAAAGTAAAAAAGATGAAAATATTACGTGAGATCTATGTATTATCAACATTTCTAATTTCTTTATCTCTAATTATTTTTAAAAAAAAACTTTATGATATTTTTAGAAATAGATAAAAAATTGTAAGAATCCCTATAAATGGTAATTCCTAATAAATATTCAAAGAACAAACCTAGATTGAAGACGAAACTCAAGATAAAACAACTCAAAGTAGCGGAAATCGAGTGAAAAACACAAAATATATAAACATTTTGTACTAAATTATATATTTCCTATAACTTCCAAAAGAAATGTCATATTAACGGGAGTGTAGCAACAGATAAAGATGTTTTAGTATTTTTAAAATACCAATAAATTACATCATCTTAAAAATGCAGTTTATTTTTTTGCAAGAAAGTTAACTTGCGAGTAACATCACAGTAAATATCACAGAAATATTTTATCTTAAAGCCATAATCAGAAATATATGACTATCAAAATTACATAATCTTAAAGGATGTACATTAATATAACTTTATTTTTTCAAGAAAGTTAATTTGCGAGTAACACCAAAGTTAACACCAAGACAGAAATATATCATCGTCAAAATTACATCATCTTAAAGTATATACGTTAATACAATTTCCTTTTTGTAACAATGTTAATTTGAGAGTAATACCACGATAAATATCATCGCAAACGTATTCAACCGTTGTTTAGTACACAAGACTTTTCAGTTAAAAAACATTTGTAATATAATTTTCAAGTGCAAAAAATAACTCTAGAAATTATTCTACTTGAAATATTTTGAAAGTATAATTACATTCCTGAATGCAATAATATTTATCAACAAAAAGAGGTCCATAAACATAATACTTTCTTGATGTTATAAACTATAGAGCAACAAAAAAACATTACGGTTAATGAAAATAGAAATTTTTAAAATTTTCTTTATAGGTGAGAAATAATTAAAACAAATTGTACATTATAAAACTTTGAAAATTTGATTTGTCATTGTCCGAATTAAATTAATTATTAAATCCTGATCTAAATTCATATTAGAATTATATCTCTAAATAAAACTTTCATGAAAAATTCTTGTTACCAGAAGTATGTGATGTTCTCCTTGTAAGTAATAAATTCTTTATTAAATTTTAATCTGAATTAAATTTTAATCTGAAAAAAATTATATTTTAATCTGATATAGATCAAGATTTGTTCAGTAATTTAAATCATTTTATGTACCCAAGAACATTGAAAGTGGCGTACTTATAAGAAAAGGCAAAAGCCAGAAACTTTCCAAATAAGTACAATGAGATACGATATGCAAAGCTGCGATATGCGAGATCCAAATTTTGTTGCCAGAGTATACACACACAAATAATAGTTTTTTCCGCTCGTTATTTAAACTTATTTGATAATAGAGAATCAGCATCGCTGCATACACAAGAAACATTAGATTGTTTCTCTTATACACACTTCTTAAAAAAATTAAACTAAAGGTCACATCAAAAAGTAAATATTAGTTTGGAGAAAAAGTAATCCATTTTTTATTCTGTAAGAATTTACGTTGATCGATATCTCAGAAAGCATTGATCAAGGAATCTCAGATTTATGATGGTGGAAAGATGACATTTCGCACTAAAAAAAAAAGTTTTAAAATAGGAATTCAACAAATAGAAAATTCGGCTCATTTTACAATTTTTGTTTGATAAAGATGAAAATACAAGCTGTGCAGTTGCAGTTGTGAATGGTGTTTATGAACCTGATACTGTAACAGTCTGTTACGTGCAGTTTCGGAATCATCGATTCAGTTAAGGTATTTTTGATGTTGAAGATGCACCTTCCTCGTGTGGATCATCGTTGAAATTTTCTATAAAATATAAAACGCTATCGAAGATGATCGCTTCTTAGCAGTCGTAGCATCACCCAGAACCTAGAGATCGACCTTAAAACGGTCTTAAGCTTTTATGCAAAGCAAGTACGAAACGAGTTATATAAAGTTTATGTGAAAACAATTGTTTTTTTTTTTTCTTAATCTAATACTTTAATGTAATAAAAAATGAAAAATTACGTGTTATATATTATATATTTAAAGATTGATCAAAACATATTTTGATTTTAATATCTATTTGATGATTATTAATTAAAAATAATGTAAATGAATGAATAATAAAAAAGGCTAAATTTATTTTGTTTTAAAAATTCAATTTTATTTAAAATGTGACATTACGGATTTATAATGTAAAACTAATTTCATAAATAAGATTTATCCACGATAAATGCATTCTACTTAAAAATTATTTGAAATCATCATTTTCTAAGAGATTACAATTCCAATTTTCGATGTTCAATGAAACACTTTTAAAAGGTCTCCAGTACTTATTGTTCCTAAATATTTTCCTTAAATTGGCTAAAATATTAAATATAAATGATTAGATTTTGAAATACGTATAACAAATGTTTTAGGTAAGTGAATACTTAATAACTAGCAGTGTCAAATGATAAAATTGAGTTATATTAGCACATTTTTCTGTATCAATTAATTTGGAGATGGCGGGGGGGGGGGAGTTCCAAATGCTCCACCTCAATTTTAAGCACAAATATATTTGTCACGAATTTTCACGTGCATTTAAAAATCCTTTCATTAGCTTATAAACTTAAGATTTTAAAAGCTTTTAGTCAGGAGTTAATATTTAGATCAATGATTCTCAAGTTTTTTTTTTTTTTTTTTTTTTTTTTTCTCGCCGCGACACACTTTTAACGACTTTAAAATTTGGCGGCATACAAAGAAAAAGATAAGTTTCGAAATTGTTAACTTATCTATAATGCACTGTGTAAAATAGTTTATGTTAATGATTTTGAATGTGAAATAAAAATATATATAATATGTACAACAAAAGCAACAGTGATTACGAGATTCATTACAATGTAAAAATAATGATACTTTTAATGAGAGGGCCATGGTTTCCAGGTTAGTTAGGGCATCATTCTCGTTACCAAGAGGTGAGATCGAATCCCGGCTTAGCCGAAGATCCGTCATGTTCACTAATGGCGATTGGAGCACGTTAAATCTGTTGGGTCGCAATGTCCTCCATGTTCCCATTACAAATTAATACCTCTGAGGGTGGTTGGAACCAGGCTTTGGGTCTTCACTGGCTTCATTCTCTAAATTGGAAGATTCTGGTGGTGCTGCCATCTATGAGCCAGAAGTCTTACTTCCACCTTCGTATGAGGGTGCTCTATTAAAAAAAACAGAAGACTCTCCTCTGACTTCATTCTCCAAGTCTCTGACGGGTGCTTTGCGTTGCCAAGTGTCATTAACAACAACAACTTTTAATGAGATTTGAGCTTCATGTGTTTTGATGATTTCATTTAAATTTTGTCGTAAGAATGATGATTCTACTCTCATATCGTCTTCCACATTTAACAGTTTAGATCATTTTTTTTCATTTTTATGTTGGTTAATACTGAATATCCGTATTACAAATAAGATGTAGATAATTGTCTTTGAAGATATTGCAAAAGCTAGAATTTTTTTTTCACATGGTGTAACAATTTCACTTCATGTAAAATTAGTTATTGACGATAAAAACAAATTTAACAGTAAAAAATATGCTACTTAATGTAAAAACAAGTTTTCTTTTTATAGATGTTCTTTTCATAATTTAAGGAAACTTTACTTATAATAAACATTATAATTTTTAATCTATACATTTCTATAAAATTTGGTGACACACAGTTGCTGAGAATTACTGATTTAGATTTCACACCTACTAGTTTTATATATCTTAGCTCTCATCCTTGTTATATTCATGGAATAAAATGAAGAATACAAATTTCTTAGATGTATAAAAATAGATTTTCTTAAATTTATGAGGAGTGAGAATAATCATTCCGTGAAATTACCCTCGCACTGATCAAAATATTATCAACACTATCACTTTGTAAGTTCAAAGCTAATTCAAAAAATCATTTTATGCGTTGAATAACAAGCGAAAATAATTACCATCAAAAGTCGGAATTCGATATGGCAAGATCATTAGTTATCGATAGTGGTAATCATCATTCTGTCACATTACCACTCGCCCTGATCAAAATCCAATCACCACTTATCTCATTGTATGTTCAAAGTTATCTCAAACATCTGTAAAAACATATCGCAGCAAGGTATAAACAATAAGCCTTGAATAACAAGAATACATATTTACCATCAAAAGTCGGAATTTGATAGGAAAAAATCATTAGCAATCAGGAATCATTGCTCCGTTATATTATCACTCACACGTATCAAATTCCAATCGGCAACAAACGAATGTGTAACCAGTAAGATAGGGAAGGGGCTTTAATCCCAGTAAAAATGAAATGAACTAGATCTAACTGATTAAATATATTAATAAAGAGAGAGAAAATAACAATGAGGTTGATTAGAGTCTAGTTTGGTATTAGTGTTTGAAAGATTATGAAGATTTTCCCCTACGCAGAATCACTCAACGTCCTCCTGTAATTAAACCTAAAATGACAAAAATATAAAAATTTAACTTTGCAAAATCCAAAGTCTAAAAAATTTATTTTCAATAGTTTATAAATTGATTTTTTTATGTTCATCAAGTATCCGCTCTTACAGTGTGATGCAGTTTAGAAAAAGGTTTAGGTTATCATTGTAGTGAACAACAATGATAACCTAAGGAGTTTTGGTATCTATCGAATAAGTTGCGTTTTTTTTAAAGATAGTTGACTTTATTTACGTGTTGTAGAATTGAAACCTAGAAAACTCCCAAGCCCCTATCTTGACATGTAGGAGCACACCTTTATCTCGTTGCTCAACAGTGGCTGTTATTAAACCCAGAAACTTTAGCTCGGGAGGACATGGTGAGCTCACTGTGATAATATTTGACACTGACTAGTGGGTATCCTAACATTCTAAGGTTATTGTGGTATATTCAATTGTTCCCCACGTAAATTGCTTCTTGGAAATCTACTTGCAAATATTGATAAGTATTGACATTTCACAAGAGGAAAAACCCATAAAACTCCCAGGCACCCCTACAGATGGGTATATACAAGGCAGAAGAACAACATTCATCTCCCACTGTTGTGGCCTAATGTTATCTTCTCAGATGAGTCCCACTTTTATATGCAGAAATCTCATTACCACATACGTGAGTAAAATCACCGAAGATTAAATTTATATAAAGTTACATTCGGCAATCAACAGTTTCTGCACTTTATGTAAAAAGTACGGACAGCTACTGGAAATACAACACGTACATCACTAATTCAGATAGAAAGTGATAGATACATTTTTGACACCTTAAGGCCAGATTTTCTGCTCTTTCTTCGAAGCCTGTGAAGCAACTTCTTGGAAGAAGTTAATTTCAGAATATATGTTACATATCCTGTTCTGATATTTCACCTTAAAATAGGTTTTCACATTATTATTTGGCTTGAATGGTCTCAAGTGAAAGCATATTGTTATGAGTTGCTTGCTGCTTCCTCTCACCAGCTGCTATGGTCGAGGCAGTGAGGCTTAGACAAGTAACATCAGATGAGTAGCTCGTTGTGATCTTCCAAATGCAATTCGACTCTTTGTAGATTAAATAAGCTTTGTTTTAAATGCCAAAGATAGCAAGTGTTCCAACTATTTTCCCATCCTTGTAAATTTCTAATGAATTGCATCATTTTACCCTTATGTCATATTGTTTATATCCTATAAATATATTTTCATTTGCTTTTATTTCTACTGAAATTTTAGGGGACCAGCAATGTAATGTACATATATATCTGTAACGTATGTATAGACAAAACTTAGTGACACGACAGTTTTCATGAGGCCAAGACATATAGAGCTAATATCTGTTTTCTTAACCGAGGGCCCTAAGCTGCGAAGCACGTGTTCTGATTAAAAGCTCAGCCTATTTAGAAACGCCCAGTATTTAGTTCCCTAGTATGCTTGGTACCCAGTTTTATCAATCCTCTGAAGGGAAGAAGTGCTGAGTCGACCTTCTCCAACCCAAAAGATAGAACCTCGGAACTGTGTCTTGGGATCGGTAAAAATCCTGATAAATATTAAGTTAAAGTGTTGAACTTGAATAATAGTAGCAGAAACTTTAAGTACATATATAACTTTCCTTAAAAATAAATTCATTAATTGTAGATTTCTCTAGCATGCATTTTATAAATAATATTTCACTTAATTTATGGATTTTAAAAAAAGTCTTAAATGTCAATTAAACATATGAATAATAATTTCCATCACAATTAGAAATAAAATATATATTAATTTGCAATTTGCCTCCCCCTATAATTTACATAAATCCCAGTTTACTAATATTGTGCTTTTGAATATTTCTAACGAGATCTATTGTTTTAATATAAAATTCTCTTTAAGCAAAATAATTTTTAAGAATCTTCAAATTGTAAGTAAATTGAAATTTAACAGCAAATGTGTATTACATATATTAAGGTAAATATTTTCAGTCTAATTTAAAACTTTATATATTTGTTTCAAATTGTGAGTGCTATGGAAATTCTGTTTGAGTAATATGAAATTGGAATAAAATTTGCTTTTTGAAAACAGTATAATTTAAAGCTTAGAATAATTTAAATAGTAGATTAATGTTTGCGGTCTGCAAATTCTATTTAGTTATTTTAATAAATAATTTTTTATTTTTAATATTAATTTATTAATATTAGAGTACTAACAGTAATATATTTTCACAGATCCATATGTAGGGTAATTACGATCGAATCTGGGCCAAATAGAAATGATTAGATAATGCGTAATGGCAGCTTACTGTCTGAAAGCAGTTAAAATATATTTTAATGTCCACTGCACATTTCATCGAGAGTTTGAAGTATTCACGATCCCTAGGAAAGGAATACTGAAAACTCCCGAGCATCCACAAGGCAGACAGACATACAGAAATATAAAAAATAAAACCCCATTGTAGAACAGCTGAACTGACAACCAAATGGTTAGGTTATTTCCTTTGGTTCATCAGTTCGTGGGTTAAAATCCTACATCAGCAAGGATTTTTGAAGTGATTTGGAATCCACCAAAGGTCTCCATTTAATAGCCCGCGTGTGCCAAAAATTACCATTTGAGCAACTAGCAAACCAAACCCGTTGTACAATTGTAATTGATTTTTTGCCTGAAACATTATGTTCCGAAGAACGCTGCTCTACCTCTAGACCAGCGGTTCCCAACCGCTGTTCCGCGGCACACCAGTGTGCCGTCTGAAGCACCGTGGTGTGCCGTGAGGCCCTCGTAGCCAAGACTTTACCATCAGCCTTAGTTCATGTGTTGGATGGTGTTGTGCGCATTGTAAAGTCATGACCCATGAAAAGTCGCAGCTTTGTGTGAGGAGATGGGAGCAAAGCCTTGCTGTTTCATACGGAGGTCCGGTGGTTGTCGCGTGACAAGGTCTTGGTTCGTGTGTATGAGCTGCGGGAGGAACTTAAAGTGTTTTTGACAAATGAGGGGTCAGATTACGCAAAGCAGCTTGCAAGTGATGAGTGGTGTGCAAGGCTGGCATACCTGGCAGATATATTTCATCATCTGAATGAATTGAACACCCGAATGCAAGGCCGAAATGAAAACCTGCTTACAAGTACAGATAAAATAAATGGATTCTGTTCAAAGGTGCAACTCTGGCATCAACACGTGGAAAGTGGCAATCTTGAAATGTTCACACTCACCATGCAATGGCAAGATGTTCACACTGCTGCACTGTGTGAGATAATAGTTAAGCATTTAAAAACTCTTGAGGAGAAGTTGTCATTTTATTTCTCTTCAGTCTCCACTGAATGCCTTGACTGGGTTAGAAACCCTTATAGCTCAGCATCAGTTGTTGGAAAGGAAATGACTTTACAGGTTCAGGAGGAACTAATTGAACTGAGACAAAATCGTGGTTGCAAGCTAAGATTTGCTGATCTTCCTTTGGATAGTTTTTGGTTGGATACTGCCAAGGAGTTCCCCCTTCTGGCAAACAAAGCTATTTTGACATTGCTCCCTTTTACCACTACATATCTGTGTGAGATTAGCTTTTCAAGCATGATTGCTATGAAAACCAAATACAGAGAGAGACTGAGAACTGTTGACGAAGAGCTACGTGTGTGTCTTTCTTCGATTCCAGCCAGAATATCAGCTTTGTGTTCAGCCAAACAGGTACAGGTTTCGCACTGAAAGTATTTTATAATTTTTCACTATTCTGTTTACTTAATATTTCATAATAAAGTAATTATAAAATACTTTCTTTGTGCTTATTTGATTCCTATTCAAGAGAATTACTTTATTATACTCAATATAGGCACAGAGTTAATTTTTTAACATTTTCTAATGGTGGTGTGCCTCGTGATTTTTTTCTCCGCGACAAGTGTGCTTTGGCTAAAAAATGTTGGGAAACGCTGCTCTAGACCATGGTGATACTTCATGTGTAAACACCTAAGTTTATGCTCTTAGTATTATTTTTCCAAGTCATATTGCTCATTTTCGATTTTGGTGTAAGTCATTTACACTATTATGTTGTTCAATTACATAACTTTGAAAGGGACAGCAAAGGATTATTACAATATTATTATTGCCTTCTGATACATGGTTAAAAGAAATGAAATTTCCTTTCAAAAACATTGCAAGAATAATCATCATAATACGAAGCTATAATCAAGGAACGCTTGGCCCAACACATTATTGAACTCAAAATTTTATCTTTTACAGAAGTAAGAAAACGCAAAATAAAAATTAAAGTTAATTCATAATATCAAATAAAAAAAAACATAGACTAGTTTTACTTTTGAAGAATCTAGAAGATTATTTTTTTTTTGCCTGGAGAGATAATTATTCAACTTAATCTACTGCCTAGATTTTATTTACTGGATTGTCACAAACAGTCCCTGTGTTATCCACTATTTTGATGCGTAGTCGCATGTTGGGGATATTGTAGGGATCTTCATCTTTCGTCTGTTTCAGCAACTTTTGTGCACCATTCCATACATTTGCAATGGATCCACTCTAATGTCGATATCCGTGGAAATAAGAGAGAAGATGCCCTGTGTAAAATGGGTGCTGCTAGTCCTTCTCCAATTGATGCTACCCTCACCTACACTATTTTTGCATTTTATTCGAAAAAGAGGCGTCCGGGCTATCTAGCATTCCAATAGAACATTTCACTTGTTAATGTTTGATACTCTGATAGTGATGGTCTTGGTGATTCATTGCTTTCAACATATTCTAGGTTTTGCCAGTGGCCATCTTTGTAGCCTTAAATTTGATGCCAAACGTAAGCTCTATCCTACTTGTAATTAATGCGGTGTTGACAAGGGTAGCTCTCAAAACCTATTTTTGTGCCTGGGATTTACTAAGGGGGATTTCCATGTGAATCTCTTGCTATTTCTTAATTTTTCGAGGATTGGGGTGGGGAGCTCTTGGATCTGGTGAAGAAACAACCAATTTCATTTACAAGTATACTTCGTTTACCTCTTTCTTCACGCTTAGCCATAAATGATACGTTTATAAAGTTTTTCTAATTATTTTACTCATTCAGCACCAATAGATTTGTAATCAAATCTTTATTCTAAATAATAAAAAGTTACTGCAACTGAAAATACTGTTTTCATCATTTATCTATGCTTTTAGAATGCTTTTGAATATCTTTATCAAAATTATTGGGAAATATTTTAATCTTTTGCTATACAAATGAAATATTCGACCTATTTTAACACAATGCAATACATTAATAAATACAAATAATCACAAAATTCGAAATTATTAAACAAAATTCACTAATTTTATTCAATGCTCTTGAAATTTTAAAATTATTTCCTAAGCCTTCTATTTTTTGTTACGAATTAAAAAAATGCACTTTAATGTCAAAGCACATTTTAAACAAGCTGAAAATTAATTTAATATCAATGTTACAATTATTAAAAGTTCTGATTCAACTTTTGATGCTTACTTATAATTCCGACAACCACTGCCAAATGTTGCATTAAAGTGAGTATACAAGTTTCATATTTTTTATTGCATTTAAGCTCAAGCTTTATATTTTTTATTTTTAACTCATGAAAATAATAAATTTATAATTGAAAAATAAAGTTTTATGTATTTCAATGAAGATATTAAAAAGATACTTTTTTTAATTTTATTTTACAATTAAAATAAAAATGGTTAAAATTTTCTACATTAAGCAACATATTATTTAGAGGAAAAGATTGAAGATATAATGATATACAACATGACAATTTAAATAATGAACGCTTTTTTATTTTAAATCTTTATTCGTTGAAGAAAAATATCAAAACATTAAGTACATCACACTTTAATGAAATTAGTAATTAATTCAATCAATTATTTTGGTCTGATTTTTACACCTATACCAAAATTTTAGAATAAAACTTAAAAAAAAAACTCCATATATAGCAATAACTTACAAAATTTACCTTTATATAACCTAACTCTAAGTCAAATATTAAAAGACTTAAAAATTGCAATTTATTTTCTAAACCATTCGCAACAAAAATAGTTAAACATTTGTAATTTAAAGTATTAAGTCTAAAAGAAATGATTCATATATTTCCAACTTTTATTCTAAAATGAAGATTTACTAGACATTTTTTATTTTTCTTAGTTAATTATTTTACATTTTTAATATTTGTTTCTGAACGTTGAATTCAAATTTCTAATTTCTTAATTAATTAAGTTACATTTCTTTTGAATAAAGCCTTTAATATTCCTCGGGATCAATTTGAGAATGAAGTATTACATTTTATCTATGACTGAAGAAACAGAGGATTATTTGCTAATATCTATGATTTTTTCCCGGAATTCAATTTCAAAATGAACTGAAGAAAATCCAAAAAAATTTCTTAACCGAATGAAAATAAAATGTAAATTAATAATACTACATCACTCGTATATTGGTTTAAAGTTTATCAGAGTCTGATAGTCTTTTGCGTTACATTGATTAATATTTTTTCAAATCAAGAGAAATATTGTCTACTTTCTGAAGTAATTAAAAAATGTTATTGACGGTGTCTGCGAATATGTATATTGTTTATGCATCTTATTAGCATAAATGGAATTATTTAATTTTCGTAAGAGCTTTTGCTCGGAAAGTAAATATTATGCAAGAAGATATAAAATATCGCAATCTTTTCTATTAAAAGAATACTTGCATGTGATTATTTTCCACCAACTTCAGATGAAAATTAAATTAATATGCAAATGAAAATGCACTTAACAAATGTAAAGAGATACAAAGAAATATAACAAAAAAAACTTTTGTTGGAAGAAAATTTTGAGAACTAAATTTTGGCACCGAAAAGAATACTCATTGTCGTTTGTTCCAAAAATTTTGCCATTATATAAATTTAAAAAATTCTAACAAATTATAAAAATACTTACATTTTTAAAATAATTCTATATCTCATTCTTATTTACTCGTACTTTATATTCTCGTTTGTTTATTCTTTCTCGTGCTTTGAACATATTTTTAATTTTCTACATTGAATACTTCATTTATTCCAGAATATTCAGTTGTTATTTTCTTTAAACTCTCTGCGAAATTTTTATTCATTCTCATTTTTGTGATTAAAATGCAGCACTGATCGATAAAAAAAAGCAGGAAAGCATTTCAGAAATCATTAAACTGTTCCGAAAATTCCCGTCAAGCACTCTGCTTTGCGTTTCTTATTGAAAGTGTACTTCAGAATTTCTTTTTGAACCATTCATTTTAACTGAAAACAAAGATAACTATTTGAAGAGAAGAAAAATATCTATGATTTTATTCAAATAAGAAATAGAATGCGGGGTATTTTCTTTTTAAGATTCTCTTATTGCATAGTTTTGAAAATATATTTCTTACAAAACTTATATTCAACACACTCATATCGAAACTACTATTATAGAACACGTAAATATAATATATTCAATACTGCAGATGTTCGGTCCTATTTCTTTGAAAATAACTGTGATTAAATAAATAAAACTATTCTAAGGTTAATAATTTAAAAAATATTAAGCGATAGCATGAATTATTAAAATATGTTATATAATACAGAAATCTTCTGTATTTCAGTATATACTTTTTATGTATTTAATAATTTCATCCATAGACGTTACTCATTTAAAAATCATAATTATAATTAATATTTTTAATATTTTAAGAAATTGATAAGATGAATTATTGACAATGTTCGGATGCGTATAGGAACTAAAATATAAAAATAAATGGTCTCCGATGAATAATAGTAAAATTTGCACATCAAAGACAGTTCTCAGTTCTGCTATTGCAATTTCGTTTTGAGTGTATTTTCGAAATATATATTAGGTTGGGGAAAAAAAGAAACACATTATTATTACGGAAATTTTATGTAACTTCTTTCGGATTCGCTGAGCATAAAAAGCTTAAAACTATTTTAAGGTTGATCTTTAGGTTCTCTGCGATACTACGATTGTAAAAGCAAGCGACCAGCTTCCATAAATTTTGATATTTTATAGACAATTTCAACGACGATCTACTCGTGTGAAGTGTATCTTTAACAGCTAAAATGCATGAACTTAACCGACGATACTGAAATTGCCCGTAACTGGCTATTATAATATCGGGTTCATAAACACCGTTTACAGTTTCAATCACTCAGTTTGTATTTTTACCTTTATCAAAGAAAAATTGTAAAATGTGCCGAATTTTCTCTATAATGAATTTCATTTTTTAACAAACTCATAAATGAGTGAACCAAACTATAACCATGTTTTAGTCTGGACTTTCCAACGAATATAAATGTAAAATTGCTAGATCTATAACTTATGAAGTACCAATCACTGAAACTTTCTGCCAAAAAAAAAAATATGAATTATTTTTCCTAACCTAATATTAAGAAATTTTTAGTACACATTCAATTCTGTTTTTCGAAGTTTGTTAAGAAATCATGATGATAATATTAAGTAATCAACAATGTCGTACTGTCTTCAACTCATAATTATTGATATTAACATAAACACACACAATCGGTAGTTATGATTAATTAATGTGTCAAATGATGTCATAGAAATTTCATGAATATTGCTGAGATTTTCAAGTACTTATATAGTGAGAAGCATTAACGTTTCAATGCCAGTTGATGAGGAGATAGTAAATCTGTGAGTGAACCTTTGCTGGTCTCTCAATATATATTGCTAAGAAAAATTACTCATTTTCTCTGTGAGTTGTTCATCTAAGGCTTCAACGGTAACGTTATTAAACTGGAATACAAATGCTGTAGAGACTTATAAATTATCTTAGTTTAACCATGAGGTTTAAATTTAAAGATTTTTACTTCTCCCTTTTCTTATTGTGCATAAACTTTTTCTTCTGTTCAGTTGTATAAAAGGCCATGTGTAAATGCAAAAGAACATTGTATATGTATATATGTTTATGTTTATTTATTAAAATGTTTAATCAAACCCAGAGCTATATTTTGCGAACTAGTTTAATAGTTCACAATACTATTTAATATTTTTAAATAGACACTGTACAATATGAAAATAATACCATGCAAATTTAAAATGTGAAATAGTATTCTTTAAAAGAATAAGGAGATTTCATCATTATTAGTACCATACCAGTTTTACATTTAACTCAAATAAATAATTTTATTGACGACATTTTTATAAAGCCAAATGATTTTTTCCTTATTTTATTTTTAAATGTTGGGAAATACCCTAAGATTAAAAAAATATATTTATGTTAAATATTGATGAAATTTAAAAAATAAATATATGCACTCAAACATCAATAAGATTTAATCATGAACCAAATTTCAGAAAAAAGTAATAAACAAAAAAAAGAATCAATAAATTTTAATCAGAATATTTACATGGGTTACTCAATAGTTAAATCTGAAGCCTTATTGAGGGATGAGTTCATATACTGTTAGCAATCATTTTTTCATTTCCCTTTTATCATTCTTTCTTTTCAGATTTAACAATTAACCTATGTAAATATTCAGATTAAAGCCATCAAGTTTTAATCTGAATGATTAGATGGGTTAGTTAATTATTAAATCTGATGCTTTAATGAAAAATGAATTCATATATTTTTAGCAATCATTCTTTCTTTTCTCTTTTTTTCTCCGTGTTAATCTAAAACCTTATATTCATTTGTAAATTAATCAGTAGTTTATGGATACATTTTCCATTGAACAAAACTATGAAATTGTATTTCTTATTTAGCATTTAATCTATGGTTATAGAATTTCATTTGAAATTTTGCAGTATGCTATGCTTAATAAAATAAGAATCAATGATTATATTGTGTTTTTTGACGTTTGAGAAGAAATTGTTGAATAGCAAAATTAACTGATATAAAATAATTTTTTCTAAGAATGAAATATAAAACCACTAAATGGGAAGAACAAATTTCATATTTTAATTATTATATAAAATTAATAGAATAAAGTCAATTATTTTACGTATATTTTAAGAAATTACCTATAATGCCGATGATTTGTAGGAAAATAATAGAATATGTATGCTTAGTTTTTATGTGAACTTTTCGTATGATATTTTCTTACGCAGCATATGAATATTAAGTACGTTTTTAAAATTTAACAATGTTCTTTCCTATCGTATGGCTCAAAAACAAGTTTAATTGTAATTTACAATTTAAAAAATCTTTCTTCGGCATCTTATAATTTTTTTTCTTATTCAAAAACATAACAACTTATTAAACTTTAAATTAAACCATATCATCAAGCATTAAAATATTATATAAGAAGTCATTATAATATTTAAATGATGGAAATTTTTAAATTATAAGAACGAACAAAACACACAAAAAATACATTTCCAAAATATTTTCTGTATAAAATACTTTTTAGAATTATAAGATACTTCGGGGATGTGGTTTGTAATGAATTATTTAACTACATACATTCATTATATTATTTAACAACATGTCAATTATCTTGCAATTTAGCACTTATTTTGTATATATTCTTAGCTTCTACATTTTTCCTTTCTCTTTTGAAGTGTGTTGTAATGTCTTGAATAATTTTCTTCTACATCAAGACTATTTCATGTTTATCAGGACTTTCACTTGCATTGATTTTACATACATCTATGTTATTTTTATTCCATTAATTCTAACTAGAAAACACTATTCTTCGAGAGAAATTCATGGAAGCACTTCGAAAATCGTTGAATATCAACTACATCGAAAGTTCTTTATGCAATGTTATGCATATCATATCTAAAAATGATTTATAAGTCATTTTCATGTTTTCAACTAAAAAAACAATAATTGTTACTTCAAGAGAAGAAGTATTTTTCATGGAATTTTATTCAAATTAAGGTGCGAATGAAATATTTTTTATGTTGAATGTTATTCATTGAACATCAACAATTCTGCGATATATATGATAATGCATACATCTCACACTTTTGAATAGAAAATCTTATATTATTAAAAAAAATTCCTTCTTTTATTTAAGTCTTCCCCGTATTTCTGGAGATTATAAATTTTAAAATAATACTTTAAAGATTTGGACTGAATTTATAATTTTAAAATGTAAACTTTTTTGCTGATTGACAGTTACGATACTAACAAATGCATATAAAAATTATTTAACACTTTTGGTATTATATTCGTTTGCATATCACTAACTTACTAACTTCATTTGAAGAATTAATTGAATTTTACAATTTGTTTTCATATTAAATATATTTGATTTTTTCTTTATCATTCTAATAACGATATTTTATTCATTTTAAAAAGGGCATTACTCCATAAACCTGGGAAATTGACTTGCAAATTGAAATAATGTTATAATTCAAAATTAAATTCAATACTGATACGTGTTAGTGTGTACATATGTGTTTTGAATTATGAAAGTACTAAGATTTGAAAGCTTAAAACTGGCAATAAGTAATTATAAAATGTTAAATATCGCAAGCTGCAAAAACACTAACATAACCGCAAAAATTGATCATTTATTAACTCGATAGATCATGCGATATTTATAAAATGAGTTTAGAAATACATTTGTAAAATTTCCGAGCTTTTAGATAAGTATTTATTCAATAGTTATTTTTCTTGAGGATTTATGACGAAAGTGAATTATTAATTGAAAGATTTGGTGCAGGATATTCATCTTCTCTTAGAAATTTCGTATAATATAAGCATTTAGATTTAGAGTGCGTTTTGCTTTTACACATATGAGATAAGTTTGTCCTTGTTAATTACTGAGCGTGGATTTTCACACATATGAAGTTCTAACAATTTCTATTTATATTGCCAGTTAATTTAATTTATTTCTAGTACTGCAATATCAAATTAATCATGCGATATTTAAGTTTGTCATTTGTTATGTATGAAAATTGTTGTTATTGAAGCTAACCGAAAACAAACAAGGACCTTCAGATATATGTGAAGTTCACACACATATTTATTTGTTTATTTATAATTCAACTATGAGATTGCAGTGATGACTGCTAAAAAAAATGTATTTTATATACACTTAACTGCAAAAGTCAGGTATGTATGTATGTGTGGTTAAATGACATTCTGCTACCCTTACAATCTACGATTAAAGTGATATATATATATATATATATATATATATATATATATATATATATAATATATAAACTCCAGCGAAATACGATTTGAAGTGATGTTTAGCAATATCTTATTTGCCATTTTGAAAATGTTTTCAACTCTTCTGTGGTTTGAGCATGCTGATTGGTTTCCAAATCAACGAGATTATATCGATGGTTTGCTTTCAAATGTTGAACCTCAACTACTTTCTAATCTCATGTTTAGTAGTTACTGCAGCAATATAAAAATATTGTTATACCAACTTCGATGTGATTTACAATTTTTTAGAAAAGTCTAGGGGTTTTCTGATCGGGTACTACTACAAGAACACATTCCGTTCACCATTTTACATTCACCCGTTCACCGTTTCTTTATCAGGTTATATTTCAAATGCTTTTCAGAATGAGTTATTTTAATTAGCGGCGAATAAGTTGAGTAAGATGATTTGCCTGTTTTCTATATAAAACAGTTTAGGTGATGTTAGACATGCTTTCAATTTTAAAAAACACATAAAGCAGTGTATTGCATTTTAAATCTTTCATCTTAAAACTAAGACTTTTTATTATTATTTGTTTAATAGCAAATTTGTGACATTCAGATTGGAAGTTCACAAATTTGCTATCAAATAACAGAAGCGGAAATTTGTATTTCAGCCTCCTACACGTCTATGCAAATGAATATATGAGAAATTGGCGTGAAGCCGCAGTGGCCTGGTTGGTTAGGGTGTCGTTCTCGTTACCAAATGATGGTGAGTTCGAATCCCGGCTTAGCCGAAGATCCGTCGGGTTCACTAATGGTGACTGGGGCACGTAAAATACGTCAGGTCGCAATGTTCTCCATTTTCCCATTACAAATTAATGCCTTTGGGAGTGGTTGGAGCCAGGCTATGGGTCTTCATTAGTTTCAATCTCTAAACTGGAAGATTCAGATGGTGCTTCCATCTATGAGCCAAAAGTTATACTTCTACCTTCGTATGAGGGTGGTCCATTCAAAAACAGAAGACGCTCTCTTTGACTTTATTCGCATAGTCTCTTAAAGGGTGGTTTCGGTATTGCCTAGTATCATCAGAAACAACAACAACAAATTTGGCAAATGACTTCAACTATCAAATGCAAATGAAACTCTTGATCTTGGAAAAGTCCACTTGAAAGGCATTCTGTAATGTATTAGAGTGAAATTTTTATTTCGATCTGACTAAAGAATAATTATTGAGCATTTGATTACATTTTAATTACATTTTATTAATAAAATCTAATGAAATAATAACTGAATTATAATAACAGTGATTGAATTTTAGTCTTCTAAATATACATGTATGTAGATGAGTGGAGGATAATTTGTTTTATATTTCTCAATTATGAAATACAAATGAAACTTGATCGTTGAAAAGTCCACTTGGAATGCATTTCGCAATGGATTAGAGTAAAAACATTCCACTCGATTAAAGAATTATTATTTTACATTTGATTAAATTTTCAAATGTACCATATTAATAATTATAGAATATTAATTAATTTTAACATTTCATTCCTGCTAATATAAATTTGAGCCGATCGTTTAAATCTTTCAAGAAAATATTTTTTTGAGTTTTCTAATTACAAAAAATAATATTTTACTTGCACTTAATAAAAAACTTGAAACTTTCTATTTTCATATTTTGCAGCTCCAGCTTTATTCCCAGGAGAATTATGTTGTCAAGTTGTAATCACTAAAGATAATATTCCCGTAAAAAAGTAAGAAAATTTCAAAGGAATTTCGTGTTATCTCACACCGAGGGAACATAATAATTTTCAAATAAAGATAATAAGAAACGCCTTTTAACATAATCTATTCTTAATTAATCAAAGAAAGAAAAAAGTATATCTCACTTTCTCCGAGAAATGATGATTAATAGACCTTCTCATTTCTATCTTTTAGCAAAAAAAATCTGGAAAAACAAAAAAAATATAAATCTATCTCTAACTTTACTTCGTGAAGGTTCTTTTTTCAGGTTTGTGAATAAATCTTTCACTGATATTTTTATATTTCCATGAAATATTTAAAAACATGTTTTAATTGGTCTGTCAGTTACAGCATTAAAAATATTCATAAGCTCTCTACTGAATTAAATTTAAACGTGTATTATTACATTTTCAGTATGTGTTAAATTATATTAGCGTGAATTCAGTAAAATTGTTGTTGAATGGTTAGCTCTCTGACCTTTCATTTAACAGTACAAATCCCACTTTCGGTTCGAATGTCTGTAATGGTTTGGAATCCAATTTAAGTCCTATGTCACGGTCGTATGCAAAAAATAGCCTTTGAGTGTAAAACAAACATCTTTCTCAGTTAAAATGAAATACAAAATGGTATTTATTTTTATTATCATTTCAAAATAAAATCGTTAAAAATTATAAAATTTTGGCAATTAAGTTCATGAATCATTAGAACAACTTCCATCTCTAACTTGAAGGTTGAAATTTCAGTTTAAACTGTAGGTCCTGGTACAATTAAAGATCTTATACAAACGCATAGCATGGGTTACAGACAAAATGATTTTAACTAGAATTAAATATTTTTTTTCAAACTAATTATTGAGATGGTTTAAAAATTGTAAAAATGATTAAAAATTTATTGCTATGTTCGTTTCTAATATTCAATTTCTTATGCAAAATGAAGGAACTGCATAGCTTTTACAGTAATGTGGTATGTCTCATTAAATGTGTTATATTAGAAAAAATTCTTAATTTAATTTGAATACATTCAAATAAAAAATAAAAAAAACAAAGACTTTAAATTTAAAAATAAAAAATACAAATATTATGAATAATAAATTTGTTAAGAGAAAAAAGGTATGAAAATATTTTCTACTTATTACAAAACTTAATGTATTATCCACATGACCGCTTGTTAGAAGTTGTTAGCATCGCTCAAAACCAAAAGATCGACCTTAAAACAGTTTTAAACCTTTATGCTAAGTAAATTTAAAACAGGTTACACTAAAGTTCACATAAAAATAATGGATTTCTTTTTCCCTAAACTAATATTTCTTTGGTGTCTTTGGTGATATTGAATATGCATGAATATTTTTAATATTAAAAAAAAAATTCTAATGTAAAAAAATTGCTTGCGAAATTTAAGGGCATAACTCTCGTGTAAATCCGAGTGAGCAATAGTCAGTGTCAAATACTAAAAGTATAATAATTTGTGAGGTAAAAAAAATTCGGTAAGAAAGGGAGAAGAGAGAGGAATTTGCCAGCGAACGTATATGAAATGTGCTTCATAAGGATCCTTTTTCTTTCTCAAATATTATATTAGTAGATAACAGCCATGATAATAGACTTAAATTTAAGATTCAAAACAAAACGCGCTATAGAATTTGAAAAAAGCTGTTAGAAAATCATGATTTAAAAGTAAAGCAGTAAATGTAAATATTCTATCATTAAAACTCTTTAAACATAAAATCACGTAAAATGCATGTAAAACGTGAACTCCACGTTTTTAAGCAGAATGCTATTATAAATAACCAAATTTTGAATTAATTTTGAAGCACTTTAGTGCATATTTACTCTAATGGAATTTAACTTCTTTCTGACCAGTGCAATACAATTTTTTAATTAAAATAAAAGTTTCGAATCCACAATGAAAAATAACTTATAATTGTGTAATCGAATAAAGAAACTATTGCATTTGGCATTGTATTTTGAGTCACTTATATTTAAGTATAACATATTCAAGTATTCAAATATAATATATTCAAAAGAAAATCGATTATAAAGTTCTTCCTGAGCACGTACTTTCATAAATCTTTTTACGAGATTTGTAATAATGTGGAATGGTATAGGTTGAGAAATATCCTATAAAGTTTATATAGTGACGACAATCCAAAATGCCTTGTGTTATGAGATTTTTATCTGCAACGACAGCCAACAGACCAGTTCGGGAATCACTGAGGATTACGACTCTTGTGAATTTTTCTCACAGGCATGACAGCTTTGACAGATATGCGAATTGCAGCATTTTCATCGTTAAAGGCAGTATCTCGGCCCATAGAGATGTAGAAAATTTCGGAAAAAAACTAGTGCACCTGCTTAGGCATGAGGCAGGGGGGAGGGATCCATCAGTAAAAATCCCAATCCACTTCGGTTCAGAATATGAAATTCTTACTA
Source organism: Latrodectus geometricus (assembly GCA_026290005.1). Classification (NCBI taxonomy): domain Eukaryota; kingdom Metazoa; phylum Arthropoda; class Arachnida; order Araneae; family Theridiidae; genus Latrodectus; species Latrodectus geometricus. The sequence goes on from JAPDSC010158323.1 coordinate 122,068, forward strand.
TCTGGAGTTTGTAACAATAAAAGATAGTTTTTAGAAAACTAAAATTAAATGTAAATGTTTATCAAAATTTTGATTATATAACTTTAGAGAATAAAAAATGCTAAACAAATTTAAAAAAAAAAAAAAAAAAAA
>JAPDSC010158323.1:122299-156872 GCA_026290005.1 Latrodectus geometricus
ATATATATATATATATATCTGTGTGTGTGTGTGTGTGTGTGTGTGTGTGTGTGTGTGCGCGCGCGTGAGCTCGCGCAAAATAATAGATAGCATGGAAAGAAATGTCTCAAAATATTCTTAAAAAATAACCTCAACTACAAAATTTTTAAATTAATTCTAAATACAGTAGCTTCTATCTTTTAATATATAAAACTCAATCAATCAACTGATCTTTGATTTTAATTTATTTCTCAGGAATCTAATAAAATTTACTTCTATTTGCTTTCACTTAAATACACTAATATATATTGAAGTGAAAGCAAACAAATACTTTATAACTGTAATATACTTATTCAAATGATATTAAACAGCATTCAATTAAGCAAAATATATGATGTAAGTAACATTTAGAATTAAGGCTTTGATAAATTAAAATAAGTATGCATTATTCTTGGAAGTTTAATTAAACTTGACGGACTACAATATTGACTGAATTCATTTCCATGTGTAGTTTTCAAAAGTTTGTTCTAAACCATATTTATATCGTATTTATTCTATAAATGAACTTATTTAACCAGCATTCATTGAAGCAAAATATATGATGCAAGTTGCAGGCAGCATTTATTATTCAGATTTTGGTATATGATCGTCAATCATTTGTTAAATATTTTACAAACTAAAACATGAATCCATTATCCTTTAAAATGTTAATAAGTTTATCTTGCAGAATTATAATGACTGAAATTTGTAGTTACTGTCGAAAATTTGTTTCAAATTTTATTTATAGCATCTTTGCTGACCATGGAATCATTATTTAAATTTAATAATAACTTTACAAAAAATAGACGTATTGTGCCATGTTTTCTAAATAACTAGTTTTTAATGAAAAAAGTAAAGTTTAATAGAGTTACTGACAATAAGATCTAGAGTCTTAAAATTATTTTTATTTCTAGGAAGTAAAACAATCTAATAAAAGATGCAGGTATAAAATCATTTATAACTTCTTATTTGAGTTTAGAAATGATAATATTTAATTAATAGAACAAAAGCTTAAAATAGATTACAATTATGTCACTGAAATATTTATTTTTCTTTAAATATTGGCTAATAGAATTGTTTTTAAATGTAGTGTTTTATAAATATATAATTATTTAACTAATAAAAACACGGTTTAACAAATACGCACAATAGAATAAACATACATGATAACAGAAAATATTAAAGGAGAATTTATAAACATTATTCAGTTTTCAAGTTTTTAAGAAATATTCTCCTTTTTCGATTCTTGGAATATCTCAATCATTTTATACGTCATCAATAAAGAAAAAAAAATATCAATGATTAAAAATATATCAAGTAATTTTTTTTTTTGGCTAAGTATACAGATCACAGATAAGTCCACGAATCAATTCTATAATATTTTTTGAAACAATTTTCATCATGGAGAACCAATTTTAAATGCAGGGGTATCTTTTCTATATTTTTAATAAGAAAATACTATTTTGAATCAAAATTAAATTTGGGTAAATATGATATAATTAGTGCTTAAAAACATCAAAAATCGTCATCAATCAATATTAAATTGCTTTGAATATAAATCAATCAATATTAATTTACTTTGAATATGATGGCATAATATAAAGGATCAATAAATATGAATTCTTTTAAATGCATATTTTGAAGTAAACAAATCTATAAGCTTAAAACTATATTTTCTATTAGACAAAAATTTATAACAATATGTATAAAATATTCTCAATTACTTTAAAATTCATGATATTAATTTTATAAAGTAAAAACGGAAATTTTCTAGTGCTTAGTAAATCAAAATTACTGAAACATTTTAGACATTTTTCAAGACAAATATGTAACTAAGAGTTAAAAAAAAAATAATGTGTTCAAGATATTAAGGAAGGAAATTAATTTATTAATAATGTGAAAGAATTTGAAAAATATTGTGAATCAGAATATGTTTTTTTCAGTTCAGCATTGATTCTATCAAAATTCAAATAATTTAATTTCAATGAAACCCTTCCATTTTCATTTTATTTACAAAATAAAGGAATCAAAAACTTTGTACATTTTAATTTTATTATTAAATATTTATTTCCCGAAAAAATTCCTTTCCTGATAAACAAATTTAATTTAAACTTATTGATCTGTTAAATTTGGGAATCAATTTGCAAATTAATATTTCGAGATTCGAAAAAGTTGAAAACAACTGACAGACAATATTCTTACGAAACGTATTAGTCAGTTGTTTTTCACTTTATAAAAATAAATAATATCTTTAAATTTTTAAATCAGATATTATTTTATGTAAATATAAAAAAAACTATTATTAAGATTCCTTGGAATTAGGTATTTCATTTTCATTTTAATTTCGTTTTAATTTTCATATTCATTAATTTTTAATACAGTGTTTACCTTATTCTTTAATAATAGAATATAAATTTTCAATTGATTTCTTTTATCTAATATTACTAATATAATAACAGCATAAACATTTTGAATTCTATTTCATGTTCAAAATAAGTTGCTTAATTAACAGAAAATTATTCCAATTATTTAATCAAAACCTCTCAAAATTTTCATTTGATTAAAATTGTTTTCATATCAAATTTGAATTAGCTAACATAGCTAAATCTATTAATTACAGAATGCGAGAAACAATTTAAATAAAATTTTTGAATAGTAAGAATTAATTTTTCAGACAATAAATACCACAGCATTATTTTACAATAAACATAAATGAGATATATTAATAGTAGAAACAGTTTTCTAATTGAATTTCCCAAAAATAATAATAAAGAATCATTTTTCATTTGATATTTCTATAATCCAAACTTTTGTTCGAATATCAGAATATATAAGTGTAAGTAATTAGTAACTTTTTCAAATAACATAGAGTGAAGTGGTGCGTAATAAAGCAATGCATTGATAAAGAAAATAATATAACAGAATCATATTTCACTATCATAATTAATTTGTACCGAATAAAATGTTTAGATGTATATAAACAATAACTAAGATGAGATTAATATAGATATTCTTAGATATTTTTTGTTTAAAATGTATGTATTTTGTAATGTTTTTCATATTTTAAAAATATTTCTAGGATATATTTAAATATTAATTAAATATATTTTTTTCTCATGAGACTGGTAAATTAATATTTCTTACTACTGTGTAATATCTTAATTTAAAGCGTAAACATATGTAAGATATTGGTAATCTTAATATGAATCTGTTATTTATGTGAAATTAGTAGGTTCTTTTGTGGAAAATATATAAATTGTATTAAAGTCACGGAAAACAGTACACATATGATGTGTGTGGGTGTGCTCATATGTGATATGTAAACCAATATGTTCATATGTAAACCACTAACACCACATGTTGTTATGACCTCTGAAATAATAATTATTAAACAAAATCATGGTAGAAATTTGCTCTGAAATGAAATACATTTTTATTTTTTGCACAATTACAATTTACAAGCAATGTTTGTCTTACAGACATATTTCTAAATAACGCTATTTAAGATATTGTTACATCATTTAAACTGAGAAAAAAACATTTTGAAATTTAATTGTTAGTTTACGTAATGACGAAAACTTTAGATCAATTTAAATTGAAAATCAAAATTCATTTACGCAATGGATTCAATTCATCGCCAGGTAGCGCTCTTACACTTGATAATATAACAAAAAAACAACCATAGATTGTTTACATTATATAGTTGTATATGTTTCTTATACTTGAATTTCGTAAATGAATCCAATTTAATTATACCCAAGAACTTAATCATTATATTCATCATCATATTTTCAATACACATTTAATAATAAATAAACCATTAAATAATTATACTTTTTCCAAACTCTTCTACGCTTGAAAACGCTAAATAATTTTCGCAAATAAGTGAAAAAATAAGTATTTTTTATGAGAAGAAAGATAAGAGAATTATATAAATGCAGAATAAATCTGTCGCAAGAATTGTTTTGTGTCAAATGACGGAAGATAATGAAGCACTTTGTATTGTATCCTTGACAGATGCCAAATTTTTTACAAAAATAAAAGTAGCTCATATTTTTCCGCCATTTTACTTTACCAGAGTAAGGTTTTTAAGAAATTAATTATAATGAAATGCGTTTAGCATGGACAGCTTTGAAGGCAAAACGGCAACATCCTTTAACAAAGGGAGAAATAAATATCAACCTAAAACTACTTGTAGATTTTTTATTCAAATTTAGTAGAGTTATGCGGTGGATGTATTGAGAAAGAAAAAAATCCGCCGCGGATATTCAACACGTGACTTTGAAGTCACATGAAATGTGCTCATGACATTCAAAATATTTCCTCCAATATAATCATCCATTTTTTACACGCATGTAAGTATTTATCTCAAGTACATAATAACAGAAATATCTTGGAACTAATTCAATTCCTGTCAAATTTAATTTCCTAATAGTTATGTCTCAAATAATTAACTTAGTATTTGAATACCTATCACTAATTTATGAAATAACACTTAATTTACACATAATTTAAAATCGCTGCCTTCATTTCACTAAAATATTGAAAATGATTTATTTAAATAAATGGAAACTATTATGCTAAACAAATTTAAGCTATGCACAAAAGTGAAGCATTTCAGTTTCAGCTGAAAAATCACGTTTCGTACACAGGAAATCAAATTTAATCTTATACTGTGGTAAGCTCAGCGGATTGAAAGAAATTTTATCTCACACAATTTGAATGAAAGCAAGGATTTAATTTAGTTATAGTTATTTTACATTCAAGCATTTAATATTTTCTGCAGTTTGTATCTCGTCACGTGCTCTCTTAAGTGGTTTTATTAGTTTAAGTACATAACAGAATTAAAATTTGTAGTAAATAAGTCTTCTTTTCAAAAATAAAACGGAAATTCCAATTTATAAGTCACTTAAGACTTAAACGGTATTTATAGCTAACAGAAATTTATATGGTGACAAAGCATCATTTATGGGTTATACTTGAAAATATATTTTGTATTTATAAAATAAATATTTTGTATTATGTTTTACTTAAAGGAACATTTTTTAATTTAATAAATATTAAACTTTGCTTTTCAAAAACTAAAATAATTTGATTTTAATTCCATTGAAAAAAAATTGATTTAAATTAAGTAATACGATTTAAATTCTGAAAAGTATAGATCATTTCGCTTTATTTTAAAGTCCTTAATGCTGAGAATTAGGAAACAATTATTTTACAAAATCACTACATTTAAATTTTTTTATTGCTGAAATTCTGGTATTGCTTTTAAAGTACTGCAACAGAAATTAAATAATACTTTTAAACTTTTACTTCCATAACAATTTTTTTAGAATTAATTTTTCCAAAAAATGTAATCAGGATTTTTTTTTTTTTTTTTTTTTTTTTGCTAGATACTGAAATTTTAGTTGCAAGTTATAATGACTATAAGCTGAAGAAAACGATCAATAAAAAATTCATCTAGGTTTTATTGTAGATTAAATTAACTTATATCATATATTGTCAATGATGATGAGAATATATTTCATGTAACATTTTCACTCACACACACACAGTTTAAATTGTAATGGAGTGTAAATTATGTTTTAGCAGATTCAGCTCAAATATATAGTTTGTTTCCCAAGATAATCTGAATGCTGTATAGCTTTCAATTAAATCAAAATAAATATATAAGTAACTGAAGCATTTGAAATTAATTGGTTGATTGTCTGAGTAAATTGTCTATTACACTGAATAAGCAAAATACAGGCTTGAATGGAAACATCAAATATGTATATTTGAAGCAGCATTCAACTAAATTGTATAATAACAATACCATTCTATTAAATCGTATAGCATTTAAATACATCGAAATGTATATATTTGCAACAGAAACATTAGAAATTAATTGATTGATTGTCTGAGTAAATTGTCTCTTACACTGAATGAACAAATTAATAGATCTTGCTCATTGAACAAAGTAATAGAATAGAATCAATAGAAATATTGTTTTAACTTGGAGAATTTCTTATGTACGCATGTTTTTATTTGTATAAATTTAATGAGGCGTGCTTTTTTTCTTGCTTGGTTTAATTTTTTGTACACGAGGGCTCAATAAACCGGAACATACACTTTAATCTAGGTTCCAAAGTACATACTCAAGGTGGAAGTCGATCCCAGAACGATACTAGTATATAATATATTATGAGCAGAAAATCATATCGATGTCGCATTCAGAAAATTGTTTCTGAATCATCGGCAAATATCCGAAGAATAGGTTTAAGGTAATAAATATTTAAATAAAATATTAACAAACTAAAGCATTTAAAATTTAACTGTTAACTAAATTAGATACTTACATAATTTCCTATCAATGGAATTTGTCAAAAAATATGTCGTTGAATGTTGGAAATTTTAATAATATTTTCAAATTGAGAGATAGAATGTATATAAATCAGTTATTTTATATCTTATCCTCATTGAAATAAATTTAATGCGCTTTCTAATGCTCTAAACGTAAACTTAAAATTTGCAAATGCTAAAATAAAAAATGCAAAAAGTGATAAAATGGGAGTGTAATCACAAAATTGCATCATTTGGCTCTAAATAACTATATTTGGCGATAATTTTTCGGTACAAGTCTACAAGAAATATATAATGCACTATTATTTTCGCTTGTAGGAAAATATTTGAAAACATTATTACATTGAAGTTGTAAAAAATATTACTGACATAAGCCATTCCGTCGAATATAACCTATTAGTTTTCAGGAATAAATTCCCTTACTTATAAATATAGAATATTAAATTTAAACAAAGATTTAAAATTTTCAAGGATGTACTTTTTTTACAAAATAAATTGAAAACTCACGTTAAGTATTATATAGGTTCATTAAATATTCTAAGAAAATAATAAATAATATACGTTCGATATATATAGATATGGACTTTCTACAATCTTAAATTCATTATTCGATGCTCTTATATATATATATATATATATAAATAATTTATTATTAGTTAATCGTATCATGAATATAATTTTTTCACTAATTAAATAAATTGTATAACAGAAATAATTAATTATCTTAATTGTTTCCAGTTATATGGATTTCATTTGGCTATTTCAACATTAATAACCATCTCAACTACATTTTCGTAATATTTAATAACAATATTAAAAGCGGATTAATTAGCGTGTAAAAAATTAGCGTGTAATAAAGATTCATCAAATTGATGCAATGCAAAATTTTAACATAAAAATAAAATTTTAATAATAAAAGTTTAATGCACTTATAAAATTAATTGTGAAATTATAAAAATAATAAACTAACTATAGTTGACAACATAAATATTTTGTACATTAATACTTTCGAATCTCTAAATTTTTGACATTAATTTAGTCAAATGTTCTGAAATTAGATTTTTTAATTTATTTAATTTATTTTATTTTAGATATAAAATGAAGATTATAAAGTAAAAAGAAATTTTTTTGTTAACAATGGAAAATTTCATTTATTTCAGAATCTCTTATTATGACATTATATTTAGAATTTATATTTCAAATTTCCATAAATTTATAATTTATTGTATATAAATATTCGCTATAAAACTATTATTTTTCATACAATTTTAATCATACTAACTTGTTTAGTAAAACCTTATGAGTGTGGAAATGTCATTTGAGTATAACCTATCGAAATTCAGATTTAAGATTCTGAAAAATATCGCATGGAATTTGAATCAAATGGAGTTTGAATTTCCACACACACATTCATTTATTGATAAAAACTCAACCATCTTAAAAAATTTAATTTAACTCTCAAAAATCAATACAGCAAATACAATATAGTTGGAAACAAATCTTTTTTCACTTAAATAGCAAAAAAGATTTATTTAAGGTCGTAAATTAATTATATAAATCAGGCATTTATCGACAACTGGAAATTACTAGTGTATAAATACAAATGCATAGATTACAATTAGTTTACATTTAAATAAGTTTATACACATTTAAAAAAAATATTTTGATTACTTGATTGCTAATTAAAAAGTATAAATTCTTTGAAATTTTGTTTTCAGTTAAAATACACATGGATTGCATGCAAATCACTAGAAGCCTTGAAATCACGGTAAATAATTTACATGCTGATTGAATGCTTTGTCAATCAGCTGTCATTTTTTTGCTTACAATGACTAAATAGACCAGCACCTTCAGTTTAAAGTGGATTCCGAACTACTACGGAAATTCAAACTATGGAAGCATTCGAATCTACGAACTCTTGAACCGATAGTCAAACGATCGCTAGCTCAGTATCCAATATTGAAAGTTTTACGCACCCTCCTTATTATTTTGTAAATGATCATGTAGTTATGAATTTATATTTTCGTAAAATTCAATATTTAATAATTCTATTAAAAAAATTTCCTTTTTGAATTGCATAATCATTTTTTAAATCGGAACCAATTCACTAATTATTATTGATATAAATATCATTATGAATTAGAATCTGAATATTATTAATTAATGATTCATTAATTAACGATAACTTTTTATATTAGTGTAAAAACAAACGTAAATACAAAAATTAAACAATGGCTCTACATTTAAATATTTTTCATAATTAAATAAAATGTTTTGACTCCTTGAAGAGGCTAATAAGAATACATCTGAATATTTAATTTTATTATTAATTTTATTTATAGTTTTTATTATTTATTAATCATTTTATACACATTTAGTGCGTTTTTAAAATATATATCTTGTATGGGAATATCGTAAAGCGATTTTAACAATTTCAAAATATAACCTCTAAATATGATCATTTTATTTACTCTTGATCCATCTGATAAATCATGTTTTCTACTAAATGAAATAAATTATTACCAATAAATACCACTGTAATTATCTCATAAATGAGCATTTTAGCTTTGCATGAAAGAATTCTGGAATATTGGTTAATGATACCCATTGACTACTAGATAATGACACTTGTACTAATGAGGATAGGAGATGTTTGTAAGGAATTGGAGATCAATGTATTTGAAGGGAAAATTTTTAACAACATTATAACATATTAGGAGCAAGGTTTCACTCTAAGAGTACATGTGTGCATGCACTTAACCTGCTTATCGAAATAAGTGGGTAGCTGGGATGTAATTCACAACTAGGGAAATAACGATAGAATTAGAGTTTGAATTGAAAAAGTAGTTTTTATCTTTAGAGAATTTCCTTAATTATCCAGAACAGAGGTGGGAGCTGTATCAAGCTGCAAAGAGGGAGCATCTGGAACAGAGTAATTGATAATTCCAAAATATAAACATGAAGATAATAATATAAACATCCGAACGAAGAACGGAATGACAGCCGGTATGAATTTGTTAAAACAGTTTCTAAATTTACAATTTATTCAATCTAATGAAAGGTAACTGGCATATCAATAATGTATTTATAACAAAGTTTTCTTGATTATCTAGAATTTATATCAACAGTAGGATATTAAAGGAAATATATTTCACGAAAAAATTTTGTATACATTATAAAAATTGTACGATTTTCTTATCGCATAATATAACATTTTAATGAAGCTACAGAAATATATATTTTATAACTACATAAAAAAAAAATTCCGATAAGTAGAAGTATCTTCAATATTCTAAATTATACAATTTTATGTATATACAATTATTTTATTTATTTATACAAGACCAGTATTTACCATAAACGAAACTGAAATTAGAGTAAAATTACATGAAACAATATTTTGCAATTACAACACAAACTATTATTTTAATTTCATGTGTGAACACATTTATATTCATTGTAGCTATATTTAATTATTATAAATATATTATTCAATTATTGTAATTATAATATATTACAGTTAAAACCAGAAATAAATAATTACAGTTAAAAACAGGAGAAAGTGTTTATATATATATATATATATATATAAACCTACCATAAAATTTCCACCTTTCAGCCCTACAAGAGGCGGATATTATGGCAACTTACACAGAGGGGCTCCCACTGCGCGTGCCATCGTTGCGCTGAAAGCGGGTGGGTCTTCATAATTTAGGAACAGGGACCAAACAGAATACCCCCGACAGGGCTCCCTGCCACTCTTTTACCATTTTACATGAAGGACATTGCGACCGTAACATATTGAATGTGCCCCCGGTGCCATTAGCGAACACGACAGATCTCTGGTTGGGTCGAGATTTGAACTCACTACCTTCATAATGGAAACGAGCCACCGCGCCCTCATTATAGAGACATAATATGTATTAAAAATGTAAAATATGCAAAACATAAAAAATAAAATTCAATTGTATAAAATTTACGGTAATTGATTCATTTTATCAGTATATATCCTATGTAAAATATTTAACTTTTATCTTATATAAAATATTTCCAACACTTTAATATTCCAATGTATTTTCGCAGTTGATATATTTTACGTATTAGCCCCATTTTCATCGATATGTCAGTAAAATTTTTATTTTATTTAAGAGTCAATGAAATTCAAAATGAAATATATTGTTGGATGAATGAATTAATTAAATAATGCATAACAGAAAACAAAATTTTGACAAAGGAAAAGTAAAGCAAACATGTGAAAAATGTTAGATTATCTCATATAAATGATATTTCAACTAAAATTTGCATATAAAAAAATCAAAATAAGGAAATACAATATTAATTCTATGAATTATAGTTAATTAAAATATCATAAATCCAAAATTGATCTGTACTGAAAATATTTTTTTTTTATTTAATAAAATAGCGTCTTACTGAATCGAAGAAAAGGTATCATTAAGATACGTATTTTAAAAAGAATATTTCGGAACTTGAATAATGTTTAGTAGTTTTATAGATTTTTTTTTATTTGGAAGTAAAACCGCATAGAAAATAGGGTTTATAAATTCGAAAATATTCTGATAAGTTATTTTTTCCTAAAAGAATATTTACTGTGGTTTTTCTTAAGACCATTTTCTATTCGTATAAATATAAAAACTTGTTATAGTTTATAAAAATAACTATAATATTTCTTAACGTATTACTAGTTCATTTTCGTATGTTTCTTGATTTGTTATTTATTTTTCTTCTAAGCCTTATCTTTCTCCGAATAGTAGACGTATTCTATATTTTTTAAATACAGAAAAATTTGCTTTTTTTTTTGTGAGTTTTCAGTTGTTACGTTTCCTTCGATATTTATGCACAAATTTCGTTATTTCTTTGCGTTACGAAGAATGTCCGATCAAAGAAAATTGTGAAGAAAGCAATTTATAAAGAATTAAGAATTTAAAGTACGATAAATTCATGAGTGCGTCAAGCAATCAACACTGCATATCTTATTCAAATTTCTTTAAAATTATCTAAAAACATTTTTTGTCGATCCAAAACGATGATTATTGTGGGAAGATTAGAATACATATGAGTGAAAGGAATAATGATTAGCAAGTATATATATATATATATATATATATATATATATATATATATATATAGAAGAAAGAATAACATTAATCAGAAAATTAATTTTATATTTAAGACCTAATTTTTTACAAATTAGGATATAATTTTTTTATTTTTTCGGCATTTTTTTTCATGTTATTAAAATAAATGTACATTTAAATATTGAGTAAAAAGTAGGCTTTTATAATTAATTAATGACGGAATAATCCGAGAAAAATTTATATTGAGCGAATGTTTTCCTTGTAAAAATCTTCTTTCTAAATTTTGAAATTTGTGTATTTCACACTGTATGTTAAAATATATTATAATATTTTTTCACCCAATATTTTCGATTTTTAAATTTTTAGAAAATGAATTAATGATATACGCGTATTTTCAAAATTTTCTAAGAGTTTGAAAATGTCAAAATCAGCGCTTTTTAATAACCCATAACACATATTATATTTTCACGTTTACACCAACGAAAGCTTAAGATGGAAAGGTTGGCTAATAATTTTCAAAAGTTGCAATTTCATAAAATCCAAGGCTTGATCCTAAATACTCTTGAACAACGGAAACTGATATTGCTCTTCTTGGGCTGGGTACTTGGGAATTTTCCGGACTCTCACCCTTGCGATTTATTAATAAAGCCCACCATCTTTGAAGACATGTCCCGGAAGACAACTCCCATGGTGGATGCTAAAGCGCCTTGTAAGGGTCTTCAACCGTTAGCGCGTAAAGACCAACATACTTAATTGGACCTAGCTCCTAAGTTTCGTTCTGTCAGGTAGTATGAAGTTGAAGAGTAGAAGTCTTCGTAATCTAACAGCAAAGATGAATTAGAAGACTCCCAATACTTGGCCTACGATTCTTAAAGGTAGAACATGAGACCACGATCTTTTTAATGTGCTACCTTAAGTTAACATGACTGAATTTCTCTAAAGTCAGGATTCTAAATAAACCTTAATGAGAACCAGGTCACAGTGACCCAGGCTCAAATTAGCAAGCTCCCATGATGATTAGCTTATACACTTGTCCTTATTCCGTTCCCAAACATGGGTTCGATCAGGATTACATGCAAGTCATTTTGTCTGCCACCAGCGGTCAATTCATTAATCGGGGAAACTGTCGTCAAATCCTGATTTCACTGGCATTACAAAGTGAGGAGGAGCTTTAAGTTCTATATATGGCAATTCCCATTCATTTTACTATTCTCGTATCATGGGTCAGATTGACGTTCCGAACAGTTCCACATATTGTTCACTATTTATGGTATATATATATATTATAATTATATATTGTTATATATAATCGTATGTATATATTGTTAATTTTATGGAAACATGTTTGATATTTCGTAAAAGCTATTCTTAGTGAATATTTTTATGGTCATACGGATACTTCATTGTAAATAAGAAAGTACACAGAGACTTTCATTACATTGATAAAAACGCAAAACTCTCCCTTCATTTCATTAAAGTCAAAATAGACACCATAAGTGTAACTTGTAAAAATGGATGAATCATAAAAAAATAGATTTATAAATGAATCAGGACTACAAAAATACATTTCACTAGACTAGGTTTGTACAACTAAAATATTAACTAATTAATAACAAATAATTAACTACTAATAAATAAAATAGTAATTAATTAATAAGAGAGAAAGCAGAACATTTTTGACAATAATCTTCACACGTAATTCCATTCATGCTATCTTAGAAATAGTACCTCAGATAGATTATTTTTATATACATATTAGTATTCAAAATTTTTAGATATTTTTGAGAAATAAAATTGTATTTTTCTATCGTCTATGTGAGTCTTCTTGAATCTTTCATTACAAATGAGGAAATTCAGGGATGTTTTCGCTTTACTAAAGCAAAATCAAGAATATTTTGGTATTATTAAAATATAAATAAATTATATCCGTCTAATAAATATAAAAGTGTTCCCCTGCAATTATAAATAATTACCCTTCTGAGTAATAGCGCCTCCTCTATAAAAAAAAGTACGTTTAATTAGACTAAATAAATAAAAAAAATGAATGATATAAATTCTTATAAACAGATGAGTGATAATCCATAACATGCACATCTTGTTTTGTTTTTAATTAACCTAACTTTAAAATGAATCACTGAAGATAGCACAGAAAAAATTTTTTTATTGAAAAAAATGTCGAATAAGTAATTAAAGCACAAATTTTAAAGATGAGAATCATCAGAAGCGATACTGTAGAGCAACCTAGGCAAAAAGGTATCAGTTACTTCTTTAAGTGTTTCTCTTTTAATGTTGGCATATGAGCCAGTTATGGATTTCTTGAGGCTCTTTAGGTATGGCGGCTTTTTCTTGTACCACAATTCATTTATGTGACCCCAAAGATAGAAATCACATGGATTCATATATTCATATACGGTAAATAAAGTAGACAGTGCAGTGCACCAGAATGGCTGTGTTCGGGTATTGATAAGCAGTAACTCATGTTTTAAGCACATTGTTAATGGTACCAAACACTCTGCTTTTGATTTGAATGGGCACTAACATGCATGAATCTATATTCACCGGTCTGCATACAGAGAGCACTAATCTAGAGGAAAAACGACTGTCTCAGCACTTTCTCAACCGCATCGCCTTAACAGTTGAAATAAAGAAATATGGTCCTATAACTTGCAATCCACAAAAAGCAGCCCAAATTGTTATCTTTGGTGGATGCAATGGTCTTACATTAATAAATTCAAGTTTTGAGAATCCCCAGAGATGGTAATACTGTCGGGTCCCTTAACTTGACAACTAGAAATGGATTTCATCCGAGAACCATATTTTCTTGTAATCTAATATCCGAGTATCTATGTTCAGTACCTTATTGGCGAAATCCCACCGTTGTGAAATTGCATTATCCGAGAAGAACTCTAAAGTTTGGACCTTGCAAAGAAAGAGCCCGATATCCATCTTTAATATCTTGGCTATAGAACTCCATCTTTAATATCTTGGCTATAGAGCTCCTACTCATATCCAACTGACTTGACAATATACGAGTGGATGTGTCTGGCTGATGTGCTATATCTCTTGTTGCATCAATCACTTCTCCTATTCTAACACTCATCTTTGTGCCTGCTTTTCTCTTCAAATCATCCGTCACGTAACCAAACGACTCATTCAAAAGGAAGTACAACCAAGCCGAAAAATGCCACCGGAATTTAACCATTTATTGATAGATGTCATTAAAGTTATTAACTGCATCAAAGCACACGCCCTTAACTCGCGCTTGTTTGACAGCTTTGTAAGGAGATGGACGGAGAATACAGATTCCTTCTGTTATACACAGAAATGAGATTGTTATCCAGAGAAAAAACACTATTGAATATTTGAATTGCGAGAGTCATTGCAAAAATTTCTCTTAGAAAAGAAGTCACCGCTGACAGCACATTTTAGAGACATTAACATTGAACATGCTGAATGAACTCAATCTGTGCCTTCAGGGGAAAATGACAACTGTTTTCAAGTTGCCAAACAAAGTAGTTGCATTTAAAGCCAAACTAGAGTTGTGGGAATGGAGCGTGAACAGAGGCATTTTCTAATTGTTTCAGACATATGCCAGACTGAGTTTGAGCATTCATTCTTCCACTTGGTGCACGATAACCTTCTTTGTTTTTAAAAGAGTTTGAGCACTACTTTCCAACCACGAAAGACAAATGAATTTGTAAGGAATTGATCACCGACCCATTTGTCAACAAATAATGAGGGTTTAGCATGTCTGTTCAAGATCAACTGATGAAGATGGCAAATGACAGCGGCTTTAAAACTGCGTTTGAAACAACAGCTGTCAGTATTAAAGTCATGGCAGAATACCCCGAGATTGCCAACGCAGCACTTAATTCCTCCCTATAGCTTTTTCCGACAACATATTTGTGCTCTGCAGTAACATCACTCAAAAAAAAAAAAAGCAACGGAATAAATTGGACAGAAGCAACACACTTCATGTGTCATTACCGATTACCCACAGATGTCTCATTGCAAAGAAACAAATTCAGGCTTCTCCTCGTTTTAACGTTCTATTAAAATGTTAAATCACTTAATATATATTTTCTTGGTGCAACTGTATAGTATTTCGAAGGCATTTTTAAATACAATTAAATTAATATTAATAAAGCAAAGTAATCTAAAATATAAACAATCCATGCCCCCCCCCCTCCTGTAAACCGCGGTAAAATTATCATACGTTGACCGGACCGTAGTGATAAAAAGGGGGGAAACACTGATCTAATCCATTTAACGCTTTACCGTATTTATCATTTCTTTTATGCAAGCAAGTTTTATCTACATGATTATTCTTCATAATACCGCTTTTATACGCAAGAGTATACTTTTGTGGAATTCGAAAGTGGGTTGTTCTTCGTAATTTAGAAGCAAGGACCAAGTAAAGGACCCCCAGACTAGCCCATTTCTAGAAGTATCATATCTTATGGATCACATAGCTTCCACGACATATTTTACGCATCCAGCAGCCATTAGTGAACATGACAAATCTCTAGTTGATTCGGGATCCGAACTCACTAGCTGCGGATGACGTCGAACACTTTAACTGATCATCGTATTCAATAATAGTGGATGGGGAACGTAAAATACGTCATGGTCAAAATGTTCTCCATGTGAAATACCTCTGAGGATGACAGGCCAAGACTAGGGGTCTTATGCTTGGTTCCTAGATCTAAATTACGAAGACCCGCCCACTTTAGGGACAATGATGACACGCCTACAGAGTAACAATATTAGTATCCATCTCATCCACTCCTTTTAGTGGTAACTAGGTGGAATATCTTAAGCAAATGGGCATTAGAAATAAAAATATTTGTAATAACCTGTGTCCACTTAACCTAGTGAGGAAAAGCATTTTTAATATTGAGTCTGGTTTTATCATACGCAGACTCTCTACTTCTATTTTATTTTGTTTTACATTGTTACGTCTCTGTAATTTTATAATATTTTTGCATTACTGCTTTTGGATTCAAAAACAGAAGTTCTTTTTAAAAATCCTGGTGCTGGAGCCTATTTAAGTGCTTTCAGTGTTAATTATTTTGTTGGGAAGTATTGCGACACTTTTGAAGGTAAGATAGGACAATATCATCTGCATTCAATAAACTGGACAGTTGTTCTAAACACGTTTTTAATCGATTATCATGCTGTTATTTTATTGCTTACAAATTCAAGTTATTTTATTGCTTACAAATTAAATAGAATGAAAACGTACTCGTTCATTCTTCTAGGACGAAGTTAATAGCTTAAAAATCTAGGAAAAACATTGCCTTCCAGTGGATTATTATCTATTGTGACGTTTTTTAAAATGAGCAGTCCAGTGTGAAAACGGTATCTCTCATGTCACAACCTGACTCTCCTCTGCGTCACATCAAAAAAATTATTTATAGTAAATTAAAAAATAATAAAGCCTCCTTGTGTAGTGATGTACCTTGGGTAAGAGGTGAAAGCCCAGTTCTTTGCTTCCATATGTTGGAGTTGCTTAATTACGTTTGATTGCAGGACATGTGATTAGTAGCAGAAGTATCTACATCTTATTGGAGTGAAGGATTCGCCTTCTTGAAGATAATTCTACAGACGCTAATTTTAATTCTTTTTATGCTTCATCATCCTTTGTTTGGATCAATTAGTGGCAGAGATGCCGAAGACGGGCATACGATAAAAAAAGGGTTCATAAAGGATTATCTTCGACAATGAATCGAATGTAATTATAAAATATTATCTCTATTTTACATGAAAAAAAATTTATCTATGCTAAATTAACAATCTTTCTATTATTACAGTTATTTAATGAAAAATGCATTATTCGACAATCAAGATCAAATTTTACTTTATTCTCAATTACTTACCAACCGTTACAAGTTCTGCTGGGTATCAAAACCAGGGGTAAAAATGTCAATTTCCATTATTAAAAAATATAAATTGCTATGATAAGTTATACAGGTTGATTCCAAATAGTTTTTACAAATTAAGAAGGATGATAGTACCCATTCATACAAGCAATAACCACACAGGAACATAGGGTCACGTTCAACTCTGATACGAAGAAAGTAGAAATGCATCATTTATTACGAATTTACCGTATGCAAAATTTCTACAGAGAAAAAGCAGCATTTTGCTCTTGTTGGTTGCCAGAGAAAACTAATCAGAGTACACACACATACACACACACACACACACACACATATATATATATATATATATATATATATATATATAATATTTTATAAAGCATAATTAATGCTTTAAAATACATGTAGAATTCGTACTAGATGTATTTATGCATATGGTAGTTTTCTATATCTCATAATACATATTCTAAGTATCATAAATTTTGACAGTATACATTAAAATCTAAAAGTCCAAATACTCTATAGCATAAGTATTTAAAAATGAATTATAGATATTATAAATACTATATGTTACAAGTATTTGTGTGTGTGATTATATCATATATTCTAATATCTCACACAATAAGTTTATACATGATATATTTCAATATCAGTATTCTTTCAATTTTTAGATGTGGAGATATTTAAAAAAAAATTATTATTTTTATAAATATAATGATATATGCCAATAAATACTCTCTTAATTTTTTAATAATAATGAAATATTTAGCTACCGATTTTAAGTAAATTTTCAGAGGGTGATATTGATTAAAACATTTACAATTTTACATAATGCAACAGCCATTGTTGTACCTCGCTGCATTCTCATTTGGACTTACAAGCATTTGTGTAAAATGCTTCTGTTGCTTGGGTTAGCTAAGTCCAGAAGAAATGCAATATAATTTTCAAATTAATTTAAAAAAAAGACATTGCATACCTAACAATTGCTACAAGTAAATTTATCTGCAATGATTCAAGTGTAAATTATGTACTTGAAATGAAAATATTGTGTTTCTGAAAAATTTTATTCTTGTACCATTCGTTATTCATTAAAATGTTTTTATTTAATTGCTGTAAAAAATTTATTTACCTTATAATGTCTAAGGCAAGACACTACCACTACCACATAGGAAGAAAAACTTTCATAGATACAATACACCTGTTTGATATATATTCAAATTCCCAGAGGTAAAATAATTCAACATTTATTTCAATATAATATATGGGTTACATTTTCTTATATATATAAGGAAAATGAATATATTTGAATATATAATTGTCAAACGAAATTTTTAATAATTTATGAATATAGATAAATTTGATTATTTTATGACAGAAAAAATTATATTTAATTTCATTAACAATTGTGAAAAAAAATTACAAATTTTCTGTGTTTGTTATTCCTTGAAAGTCCCTACCCTATTCCATTTTATTAGATGAATTCTCTGGTTAAAATGAGTATTATATATATATATATATATATATATATATATATATATATTGCTATAAGTATTTGCACAAGTTTCCTGGGCACTAAAGTATTTTGTATTAAAAACTTTTAATTGATTAAAAAAAAAAAAAAAAAAAAACATAATAGTGACTCTTAAGAATATCTTAAAACTATTTCAAATAAGAACTTAATATCTAATTGAAGTTCATTTTATATTATTTTTTCTGTTTTATAATTATCATTAACTAAATGTAATTAATCTTCCGAATGAAACTAACTAACATGAACACTAAATAGAATTCATGTAATATTTGAGTAATACATGTAATATTTGAGTAATACATGTCTCTATTCATGTAATATTCATTAATAGAGAATGACCGAAAATAACTTTAGGTGGATGATCCCAAATGAAAGATCTCAGCACAGTAGGTATGAATAAAACTTTTCTCAAAACAGATTTTACCATTTATTAATATAAAATATTTAATTACAATCAAAATTAAGTAATTTTAACAAAAGCTTGTTACTTAAAATATGTATACATAGTTCTTTCAAATTCAAGACATATAAGTTAGTTTAATGCCCAGTATATCTTCCTAGATCCTGGTATATAGTTAATGACAATAATAAATATTCATATAACAATAATACTTTAAGAATTGAACAATAAGGTTAATTTACAATTTTAATTCTGAATCTCTTTACATACTTGTAAGAACCATCTTTTTCCTTTGCATATCTTGTGACATAGTAATTTTGAGAACTGTGAATGGTTGGTTAGTCTTTCACCCAACTGTAACTTATTGTATGCATTAGTAAAAAGAAAATGGTAAAATAAATAGTGATAACATACCAATAAATCCTAAGAAAATCTATTAATACATTAATAATGAAAAGTGATATGTAACAGTACTGAACAAAATTTAGAAACCACAAATCTTTGTCTTATTTTGATTTTATAATCATATGGAAGAGCTTATATTTCTTGTGTATGATTAAAACACTGAAATATTTACAGAAAATCATTTCAACATCATATATTTAAATACAACGAATATTTCACATGAAAATGTAATTTTTAATATTTATACAACTACTAACAAATTTAGTGTGTTGAGTGTAAGATAAATGAAATATCAAAATCTCTTTATTTATAAAATTAAAAGTAAAATCTTTATTTTTTAAGCTTTAATTATTATTATTATAATATATATATATATATATATATATATATATTTACTTTGGTTTCATAAATACTTATCATTTATTAGACTTTACATAATGTAAAAACCTTATAAAAAATATTTCAAAAAGCTCGAAATAAAATCTATTAAGGACTGAAATCTTCAATAATTTTTATAATTTCTGTATATATACAACAATTTTTAAATTAGTTATTTTAGATTAATATTATTGACTGACAAAAATATTAATGTATGCAACAATTTAAATTATGGTTTTAGAATACTCAGTTTTGTGGTGCACTCAAATGTGCATATAAAATCCTGTGTTAGATGTCTTTCTCATAAATTGATATTAAAAAGTCTAATTGCAGAGCCACTTTAGTAGCAAAGGCTTATTGGTATTACATTGGCCATTACTGAATTTTTTAACACAATTGTATTGGGCTATCAAATGGAGACAATTTCTTCCCTGTTCAGGACCAGTTGTATTGAAAAATATACTATCTGAGAAATATTGCCAACATTTTATCTTGCTGCATTTTTCGATATCAACACTAGTCAGTGAAAAATACAGTACAGAATATTTTGATTATGTGTTATTACATAAAATGTGTATAAATAGTTTGTTCAAACTCAAGACATATCAGGTTCTTTAATGTCCAGTTATATCTTCTTAGTTCCTGGTATATGGTAATAATAGATATTCATATAACAATAGCACTTCAAGCATTGAACAATAAGGTTCATTTACAATTTTAATTCTGAATTTCTTTGTATATATGTATGTAACCTTGCTTAGATTCTTTGTTGAGCAATGTACAGTTTTGTATGTTAAAGAATTTATCACATTACAATATGCATGCACTATTTCATCTTATTGAATATATAGAAAGGTATGGCCATCCAGATAATTTTAGTGCTTTCCAATTGGAAAATTATTCAGGGAAGCTAAAGCAACTTATTAAATCTTCAACAAAACCCCCTAAAAAACTTTATAAAAAATACTAAGAATTAAATGATAGATATTTCAGAAAATTTATGTTGTACAATCAATACCTCTTAAGCCATCATCATTCTTGATTAGACTAGATATAGATGGGCAGCACTATTTAACATTAAGAGGGCCATATTTTGCACTTAAAAGTTTAGAAGAAAACAATTATGACATGATAAATGATTTTGACATAGATTACATTCATGACAATCTTATTTGAAATAAATCATTTATGTTACTTGGAAGATTATTTAAAGCCTCAAAAGAAATTTATAAAATTCCAAGTGAATGTACTAATATTTAAATATTTTTGGTATCTAAATTTTCTAAATATAAATTATGATCTTTCAATAACATAATGGGCTGTAATTTGTATATAATAAGTTAATTATATTCAATAAACTAAACTTCCACGACAGCCTAACAGGTGGCTAAGACTACAGTGTTTGTATCTGTTTTCTTCATTGAGAGCTATGGAGTGCATAGTATATAGTTAGTTAGGTGGTCAGCCCAACACAAAGCTCCCAGTGTTTAGTTCCCAAGCATGCTTGGTAGTCAGTATAATCAATCCATGAAGAGATGAATGATTGAAGCAACTTTTCCCAGCTCGAGGATAGAACTTTGGGTCTGCTCTTGTGGGAGTATGAAATACTACTACTATGTCACCAGGTTTCAATTACATTAAAAAATTATTGTTATATACATCATAAACTTTATATTTATAATGAATATAACAATAATTTAAAGGCACATAGGATTTTTTTAATACATGTAGTATTGAAAAATTCTACGTGTCTTTAAATCATAATTAAAAGGTTATATTTGTTTTGTTTTTTCCCAGATTTTTTTAAGCCTGTTCTTGTAAAATCTATTTCATTTTTAGTAGTTCAATATCAATGCTTGTAATTTTAGTATTTTATTTTTGTGTATAATAAATAGCAATTAAAGAAAAAATCCAGATAAATATACATGAGCCTGAAAAAGACTTAGCGTTGCAGAAGATACATGTGGCTTTGCTTCTGAAAATTGTAAAAATTGCAAGAAATCGAGAAACATACGACACAAGAAGATTGTGTATGAATTTTTATCTTTAAAAACCATTGAAGAAATGGAATCTTTTAATGTTTACTTTGACGAAGATAATTTAAAAAATTTAATGCATATTATTTGATAAATAGCAAAAATTAATAAAATATTAAGTAAAGTTTTTTCCACAAAAAAAAGATGTACCAATTTCTTTGTTTTCCTAGTTGGTCAACAATAATTACTAAAGAATAAGCAATATATTAATATGTACATTGATATTAATATAAGCTATGCTAGAGAGAGATATAATATATATGCATAGCAAAATAATATATATAAATATTACAAATATTAGTAATGGAAAAATAACCAAACCATAATATATACAATATGCAAATTCTATGCTTCAAATTTGAAGATGTTGAAGTACGTGTTTATATATTTCTTAAGAGAAATAATTCTACAATTATTTCTCTGTGGTTTGGTTTTCATATTTTTTCAAATTTTTCTTCAAATATTATGTAAATTTCAAAGCAATTTAAGCCATTTGAATAGCCCCCCAAAAAAATAGTTACAAAAATGATAAGTTTATGTATAAAAATATTAATTGATAGGTAAATATGCATTAACATAATTCGTAGGGTTGGAGAATTTAAGTTAAAGTTAGTATTTCTAATATTTTGTTAATATTTTTAGCTGACAGTTTGGACAAATAAAGGTGGCACAAGTTCAATAAATGTTATAAGATAAATCTTCATGAAAATAATCACAAATGATTCATCAAAGCAATATAACTAAATGGGGAATAGAGGTGTAAAGCATCAATTTTCCATCCTCCAGAATGTTATAAATTTCATAACCAGTTAGCATTTTATTTTTAAGCTTTCTAAAGTTAACTGCAAGAAATAAATTATAAAAATAATATAGTGCAATATGAAAACATCATTAGATTTAAATGTAAAAATTTATTTTCACTAATCCAATTTAATCTAAATATTTCAAAATCATAACCATTATAACAGATCATAAGATTCATATTTCCCAGTATTTCATATTTTTCTATTATTTTATAGTTACATGTTTTTATAATCCTTTTTTTAGTTATATAATTTCATTTCATATTGTGCTTGTAACTTATAATTAAGAAAAGTTAATATTTTTCATTTATGCTTTGCCAATGTATATTTTGAATACCAAGTTTGCGGTCGAAACAAAATGTTGATTCGAGTGTATGGATCAAACTTTTCTTTCTAAATTTAAAACTTAGTTTTAATAACATTTTAATAACTTTTAATGTAATTGTTTTGTAACAAAAGCAATTTAGTGTTACTAGAATCAATTATAGCAGTGTTTGAAATGCTAACATTACTTTGTTTCTAAGTTAGCTCATTTATATGAAGAAAATCATTTCTAGCTTCTACTGACAACCATAACAGCAGTATTATAGATACTGATGTAAAGCAATATATGAAGAAATTGCTGATGTGTACTCCTGACAGAGATGGGGGATGTTTAAATATAGTTTAGGAAAAAGTCCAATCTAATGTATTTTAATATGTAATAAAAATAATTAACTTTTATCGTTTGTGGACATTTTTATTTTTCTAATTCTTCTACAATCATTACAAATATTTTTTAAATGCCTCTATAATCATTACAAATATTTAAGTTGAGAGTTTCACAATTATTAAAATAAAAAAATGCAATCAAATAGGAACATTTATATCTGAGATATAACTGAATTTTTAATTTTATTACAATAATAAATTTCAAGAATAATCATAAGTCAAATTTTCTGCTGTTAATATAAAATTTTAAAAGAACAATATCAATAATGAATAAAAGTAAGATCATAGAACAAAAATTGTCAGTGTTTTCTTTTAAATCTATCAAAGCCTCATATTTAGAAGTGTTCTATGATAAAATATATATCTGTGGTTTCAAATACACTAGAAAAACAGTTAAATGAATAACTTACAATTTTAAACTTTGAAAACCTAATTTCTGAATGAATTTCATTATTGTTAAAATAGTATATATAAAAATAATAAGAAAATATTTTTTTAGATTTTTACGATTAAATTTCCATTGAAAAAATTTTTAAATAGTTTTAAAATTATAACAATTAACAATCAGCTACTTAAAATTTTATTTTTCCTATAATTGAAAATTATCTTGAAAAACTCTAAACGTGAAAATTTCTTGAAGTTTTGATACCATTAAAAAAATAAAAACTTTGGGTTTTCCTCAATATTAGCTTATATAGCAAAAATACACAATTGTTAAAAAATAATTTTTTAAATGATAATGTATTTTTGCTATATAACCCAGATAATAGCATTGCTATATGAATATAAAATTATATGGCATAATATCAACAGAGCTGTAAACTTACAACACTGTGTACTTCATCTCATCGGACAGTGATACTGCAGCCATTCTGCAACCGAGGTGACAAATAGTGCACTGTTCCATGCACTATTACTGCATAGCATCTGTTGAATTTTCATTGTCCCCAGTTGTAATCACCCAAGGGTGGTAAACTGCTACTAGATCAGATATGTCAGATTTGAAATTAATTACTGAAAATAACTAAAATGCAGATTCATAATTGTGAAATACTGAATATGAAAATATTTAACATTCTGAATATTTTCTGTCATCTATATATACCTCAATTTTATTATATGTGATAGCATTGCATCGTAAGATTTTGGCGAATTTATTTTAAAACTACAGTTAGAATTTCTGATTATAAATACCTTCATAAAAATGTTCTATAATATTCGTGTAAATGATAAATATTTTAAATAACTGAAACTTCAGGGAAAAATGAGTGCAAAGATTGTAAGAATTCTCATATATATATATATATATAGATAGATAGATAGAACCTGAAAATTCCTGTGTATTCACTTACAGGAGCTTATACCAAGTCTGTCTCATATATTAGTAAAATTTGTTTCAGCAAAATAAAGCTTTATTTCTAAGAATGTTCATTAAAATTTTCTAATAAAATAGTTAGTATAAACAATAATGAAAGGGAAACAAATTATATAAGATGTAATTGCTATATTTTCCTTTTGATTTAAGCAAAGAAATCATTAGAAAGACATTATATTAAATATTTTCAACCACAATTTGTTCTTTGTAGCAATGTGCAAGAAGTCCAGATGAGACTTTGGTCAAAATACATCCATCCTTTATTATGCACAAATTGTAAAATAAATTAAAAAAAATAATGCATCCAATTGGATACCATATACATGCTTATTCTAAAATTCAAATGAATAAAATATATTTATGCTTAATCTATTGATTTCAATTTTATTTTCATTAAAATGATTTCTTAACAAATTTTCAAAGTTTGAATCAAACTTGAGTAACAAAATAAATATAATATATTGTAAAAGCAAAGTTTATTTTTGCAGCATTTATAATGAATCTCGTTTTATACAACAGAATAATCAATAAATTTTGTCTCTGCTTCTGTAATTTTAAAATAAATTGTTCTACTGCACTTTCAAAACATAGTGATTACAATTATCAAAAGAATTGTTATTGTAGTTGTTGTGTGCCAGCCAGGCTGGCAATATGGGGTGCGCTGCTCCACTTTTCCAACTGAACCATATTTGGTGTGGAGTCTGACTTCCTCAGTACACACATGCCATAGGTACAAGTTTATAGGGTAGGCAACCATTCACACACAAAGAAAGGGCAAAGACAAGAAAGAGAGAGAAAGGAAGTACATCCATGCCCGAGCCAGGATTCGAACCCAGGTCCCACCCATCTGTAGTCACATACGCTAACCACTAGACAGGTTGGGCGGCTATCAAAAGAATTAATAATATATTAATCATAATTTACTTATTGTTTGATTTGCTTACATTTTATTATATTGGCAATGCTTGTGAAAAAATTTAGTTTAATTTATTATGCTAAATAATATAAATTTTTCCAAAGACCAAATTTGAGTATTTATTACTTTAGAAATTAACATTATATTCTCATTTAATATCAATACATAGCAATAAATGTATTAAAATTTTTTATATATTTATAAATAACTAAAAAAATATTTTTTATTAAATGCATTTTAAAAGCCATTACAAACTACCAAAATCAATGAACTATATCATTATATTAAAATATTCTAAATAAAATTATAAAATAAATATAAAAGTTGTTAATACTTGTATTTTGACATGTATAATATAGTAAATAGCCAAAAAAAGGAATTAAAATTTATATTTTTTGCAATAACTTTTCTGTCGAAAACAAGCAATTTTTAAAGATTAAAACTTACTCTTTTTACTTTTTAATTTGCCCTTTAAAAGATTTGTTGTTACTTCTCATAAAAGAGTAATTTCATCTTATCTTTTAAAAGAGTGAGTTTCTTTGTTGAAGATGGTTGAGTAAGGTCAAAATGAAAGAGTGAAATTTGGCTATTGAGTGGAATTCACTTGGTTTTATGATTGTAAAATTAATGTAACAAACACATATAAAATGATGCATAATATTATTTTATTAAATCAATGTATATTTTTCTTCATACAATCAGGTAATTTATAGCTTAAGGAAAACATATGTAAATAAACAAATTTGACTTACAATGTATACTTTACATGCTTACATAGATACACATTTCTATTAAAACAAAATTCAATTTCCTATCATTAAATATTTGATAAATCAAATTATTATTTTAATTTTTGTCTTTAGATAAAAATGTTTCAATACAACAAATAAAAACAATTTATAAACACATACTAATTAACAAAATACTGTTTTAAATTTTTACGATTCTTCCTTAAAAGAATTAATACGTTATCAATTACTATTTTTATTTATTAATTATTAATTAAAATAATTAAATTTAAAATTGTAAAATAATTTTACAGTAAATTAAGAGTACAATTTCATATAACGTGAAATATCAATTATCAATATGAATTACTTCAATATGAATTTGCTTCTTGGGATATACATCTGATATAAACTTTAAAGTTTCGGAAAGCAACTTAACATTGCTTTTAACAAGTTCTTTCCAACTGTCTGTAAATAAAATTTCATAACTATTACCTGCAATGTAAGCCATGGATAGCAGCTTCAGTCTTTGGTCACCAACCATGTCGGCCGCGCTCAATATCTCACTAACATTACTCACAGATATAAATCTCGGTAGAATAGAAGAACACATATCTTTTAATGCAAGTACTTGATATTTTTCAGCCACTAAGAACAATTGCAGAGCAGTTTCGTAATTCAGTACATCGATTGAGCCTAAATACATGAATCTCAGTAGCAGGTCCATAGTCTCGGCATTTATATCTGTGATGTTTATGCTATTTGTCTGCTTCTCCACCATATCATGATTAAACATAGCTGAAAACACTGGCGAACGATAGGACAGAACCCTTTTGTGAGCCGAAATCACCTCACTACCCATTCGCAATTCCACATCAGTATCCTTTTTAGTCGTATACAAGAACTTCAAATATTCTTCTTCCGGGTCAGCTTGCATTCTCGCTTCAAAAGTTATTTTGTTGCCATCACCATTTATCTGAGTTGTAGTCATGGAGTAGACAATGTTTACAGTAACTTCCCGTAAACAACTTTAACCCTTTAAAGAATCCTTCCAGCAGGAATGGAAGCCGTAAACTCCTTCATATGTTTTTTACTAAAAATCATGTACCTGTCGTGGTAAATGAATGCGAAAAGCCGAGTGTTACCCACGAAAACATGTATCGTGAACAGAATATCACACACCACATCGCTGAATTGGTCTATTCTGCGAACTTTGAAACCAATTCGTTGTTTTAATAAATAGAAGGAGAATTCGAACATGAATTTTGCTATATTTGGATTCACTATTTTATCTTTAAAGAGAAAATGAAGTGTTAAAAAAGCTGTTTCATGAAATCCAATTTCTGTTCGATAGGCTAGCTCCTGCGACCTCGGATAAAAAATTTCTAATATCAGAAACACGCTGAGTAATATAGCACATAACTATCAAATATATAATATAAATTGTAAATATCGGGCTTTTGCAAAAATGTTTCGGAAGAGCATAAGCAAACAAGAGCTCAAATCTTTCAATCGTCCAGGTAAAGGAATGAGTATTCTGTTCTTCAAAATTAAAAGATATTCTTTTTACTTCCAAAATTTCAACAAAAGAAAGTTATAACAACTGCAAATAATATGTGTAAATTAAGCCGCGTCTTTTATGTAAAAATAGAACAATTCTCATAAACCAGACAATCTGTTTCGCTGACAAATATAAATGAACAAGAACAAGAAGGAAATTGAATCTTTTCTGAGATGGAGATTACATAATCGCATGCGAGAGTTTTCCAAACGAAATAGAAAATGTGCAGGTTTTTTTTTTTATTTTATTTCCTTTTTTTTTTCTTTTTGTTTCCCAATGAAATATGATCGATTAGAAGCATGTAATTCGAAAGCTTGGGATCACATATGGCATCAAGACATTTCCGAATATTTTGATACATTTCAAAGAAAAATAAATCAGCAAGTATCTATTATACCACTAATCGTAATTTATGTCATAGAAAAATGTTTCAATACCAATGTATATAATTTAAATGTTTGAATCTCTAATGTGATTAAAAAAATGGCGTTCTATAGAACTCCATTTTTTTTTTTTTTGCGATTAAATGATAAGTATACTTATCATTTAATCGCAGAACTTTGTATATCGTAATGTGAATATTGAATCAAAATATCAAATTATTCGATTTTCGAATTAATACGAGCTCAAATAAATTATGAATATATTTTTATTAAACTTAACAAAATAATACATTAAAAGAATTATACCTTTACGAAAAAGAAAGATACAGACAAAGATGTTTCTAGTTAGAAGTATTTCAACAAACTCTCCAAATATCAAAATTCTTTTTACTTCGAATCTCACGTGCGCAAACAAAATAAAGTTGATAACTGCGCAGAAGAGAGTTTCACGCCGCAACAATAATAATATGATCCCTTATTCTACAAATGTAATAAATTTTAATAAAGATTGTTTCTAGTAAGTATTGTATTCCATTATTCGAATCCAATAAAAATTTCTGTAATGTATCTTAAGCACGGTAAAAGAAAACATCTTCAGTTAAAAAATGTAAATGGTAATTCATTTATTCTTAAATTTATTAAGTAGTATTTTTTAACATACAGATATACTGTTCTCTCCTAATTTTAGCTGTGACGTGAAAGGCCCAAAAATAATTAATCAATTCGATGATTCAAGCTAGTGGTGTATTAATTATTGATTAATAGAAATCATCGAATCGTTAAATTTATAATCTGATTAATTAATAATTCGATTATTTTAACTTTTTAAACTTATTTAAATTGATTAGGTAATTAATTTATTTCATATTTACAGGCATTTTAATTTCCTAATAAGTGAAAGGGGTACCAGTAGTCAGTTCTGTATCTTATTTATCATCATTATAAAGCGTCTCTGATCATTAGGAACACAAATCCAGGCAAAATGTGTTTAACACTAACACGCGATGCTATTCTACTTATTACAGTAAAAAACAAACGAACATTACAATAAAAAACAAACAGTTCAACAAAACAAACAAACAGCAACCTTTTTGGCTTTTTAAAGGGGATTGGTTTTCTTAATTTTATTTAAATTTTATGACTATAATTTTATAAGTTTTATTTTTAGTTTCATTTTACTTAATTTAGATTTTAATAATATATATACATTTATTTTTGTTTTTTTAATCTTTTAACGTTGAATCTGGGTTTTCTTGATAAAACTTTTCTTTAAAATTTATTTTCTTGGAGCAGCTTGTCCTTTTGGAACCTTGCATCATAAAACCCAACCAAACAACCATCATTATAAAGCCATCTTCTAAGCATTCATCTATAACAACCATCTTCTAAGAGGTAAATTGACTATTCCCAGATAGCAAACAACGTCCATTGTACATCCCTCGGACATCCAAAACATCCATATTTGATCCTCCGACGTCTTGGATGTGATTTGGACGTCCCCTGGATGTTCTTTGAGAAAGTCCTCAAGACAGCCTTGTAAAGCTCTTCTAAGTACGTCGTTTTATGGATCTGTTTTGGACGATCTGTTGATAAACATCCTGAAAAGGTTTTTTTACATCCTTTTTTGGTTTTTCTAACAAATGATCTGAATGCGTTTTTTTATTTACTTATAAAATTAAAAAATCATATCGATTTGTTATTAAATGTAAATAATTTTGTGCTACATTGTATTTAGTAAATAAAATGAGAATATATTCTCATTTTAATTAGTAGAAATCACCTTATGTAAATTTTAGGAATTTTTGTGCTATTAAAGATCTTGTCGTTTATTTCATCATAATTATAAACAAAGATATGTGTAAAAACAAAAGAGTATGTTTGGCAAAACTATATTTTTTTGAATACGACATGAATTTAAAAGGGATTTTCAAGGGTTATACGTAGACAGTACATAAATTCTTAAGGTAAGTTATGTCAATACGTTAGATCTATACGAATTGATAATTTTTAAAATAATTAACAGATTACAAAGTATAATAATATTTTTAAAATATGTTCATAATGTTTATTCAAATTTAATATAATGTTGTATTTACTTCCGCTACATTTAGTTTTCCAGGTAAGGAAAAAAAAATCTTGGTAAAATTTTGCAAAATGATGCAATTTTGATTGAAAATTACAAACGTTCTTCAGTTTATTCTTCACCATTAAAAATATCATTTAATTAAAATAATTAAAGTGTTTATAGAAACAATTGATTTTCTCGAAGAGTATTTAGAAAAAAGAATTATTTATGTATGGTGTGTAAATTTTTTATCTGTTATATTTATATATTATATTTATATTATATATATATATATATATAAGGATGCAAAGGCTTTAAATGTGATTTTATCAAACTCAAAAACTCGAACGAGTTAACGCTAAACCAACAAAGTTAGAGTGCACGCACGTTTATAAATTCGTAGTTAGTGCCGAAGTTCTAAATAAAAAGCTGTTGCTACTTATCTTTTTGAAATTTCATCAATATTTTGATTTAAAAAAAATATTTAAAGTTGTTTTATAAAAATCTATCTTTTAATAAACTAAAAATGATAGTACTACAAGATAATTATTAATACTATCATTTTTACAGAACGGTTCGATACTTCGAGGAGAAAGGACGCGCCTGATCTGAGCTCTTGAAACTGGTTTTGGCGACGCGAGTTACATCGGAAGGTGACCCGCGGGGTCCCAGCTACTATCACGGCAGCCAGGCCGGCTGCCCTACCGTAGAGAGTTCTTCGGAACACGTTGGACTTAGCGTTTCTGCTATTCACAAAAATTACATCGGAATTACCAATATGGATTCAGTGTTGTGTAGTGAAAATTTGCAAAAAACAAAAAAAAGCCAAGGAAAAATCCGTTAAAACTAAATCATCAAAAAACGACAAAGTTGTGCCCTATAAAATGGATAAGCCTAGTGACTTGACAGTTGTGGAATTTTCGTGGGACTTAGATCCGGAATATATCTGTAACAAGTTTGAGATCCCATTAGCAGCCATAATAGATGATGCCGGAGCTTTAGGATTTGAACTACCCATGGAAATAGGAGCTCGAATTACCGAGGAGATGATGGAGGCCATTTGCCCACCCGAGATTGTTAAAAAATGTGCCGAGCAGATTAAGGAACTGCGAAAGATGACACAAGTTCTACTACCATTTGCCAGAGACAATATGCCAGCGCCTGCTAACTCGATGGAGTACATCGGACACCTGTATACTCAACTACTAATTAATATAGGTGAGTGCGTCTCATTCTTTGGAAACTGTAGTGCATTGCAAATAGTATAAATTTTTATAAGAAAAATGTTAATGATAGTATTAGTAGTAAGGTAGAGAATAAGAGTTCAAATAATGCTTCCTTAATTGTAAATAATAATGCTGAAACTGTAAATATTGATTCAAATTCTGTTGTGTCTAATAGTATAACTAATTTCGATAGTAAGGTAGGTGCAATTAGTTGTGTAAATAAAATAGAAAATGTTAACGAACGTAATGTAAATAATTCTGATAAAAATATAAATGATAGTAACGTAAATGATAAAAATAGTATTGTAAACGATAATGAAAACATTATCAGTAATCCTGAAAATATTAATGTTAATAATGATGTAAAACTAACAACTGCAGCTAGTAGTATTATAAAAAATGTTGATCATAGTACACCTAGTACCAGTAAAGGCGTAATTATTGACAATAGTGACATTTTTAAAGTACCAAAACAACCCCCTATGCACGAGGGAGCGGCTAGGCCTAACACGACCACATGCGATAGGGAAAGGCATAATGACAACTCACGCGCTACTAGAGCATCCAAAAGAGCGAGACCCCACTTATATGTGATTTCGGATACAGAAACGGATAATGATATAGGCTTTTCAAATTTACTGCTTCATAGTGTAATTTTTGGTGAGTCTTCTAGTTTGAATTAATTAAAATATTTATTCTACATTTAAATTAAAATTCTGATAATCGTAGACCTTATTAGCAACCATACTTAAAAATATTCCATTAATAATCTTTTTTAGTCTATATTTTATTGATAATCTGGTACAAATAATTTGCTCAGTGTCAATGTTTAGGCTGTCCAGTAGTAACTATTCAAGTGCGAATTCATAGATTGCTTTCTGAGAACAATTTTTAAGTCTTTTTTTTAGAATTAAAATGGACTAATTTTATATTTAATCAATTTGAAAGGTTATTTCTTTATCAGACTAATTTTAATATGTTATAAAAAGTATTAAAAATTTAAAACTTGCTATTTCATTGTTGGGATTTGTTATGTCTATAAGTCCATGTGTTGTTTATTTTTTAACTATCAAATGAGAATCTAATGGTGATAAGAAAATTATTTTGCTTTATTGCTTTACAAGTGTTGAATTTTTTTAACAGTAGCTCTTTTAAACTAATTTATATCTTTAAAATAAAATTTAAGTTGTTGAAATAATCATTAAATCTTAACATATAAAGTTTTGTTTCTGATAATCTTGATCTTTCTAGATTATCTTATAAAATATTAATTTCTTTTTTTAATAATAGAGGCAGTCTGTTTTCATATGCCTCAAGTTACAAAAGCAGAGATGGCTAAGAGCATATCGAATTGGCTGCGGCATGCTAAAGAAAGGGCGGAGAAACAAAAAAAATAATGATTGTGTAAATAATAATGATTTTAATAATAATAATGATTGTGAATAAAAATTGAGTGTGTATATGGAAGTCTGTGAAATAAACAATCTAAAAACTATATTTTGTTCCAGATTATATTTCATTTAATTTCTTAAATTCATTTGATTTATACTTAAAACTGTGCAATTTTGAATCACTCTTTAAATAAAAAAAGAATTTTGAATATTTCAAAGAAAACAAAATATAATTATGGTTATATAAATGCCAATTAATGTAATCTTTGTACTTCTGAAATATCTTAGATCCATTTGATTAAAACACAAATTTGTTTTCAAAGAATTTCATAAAATATAGGAAAATTTGTTAACTTAATAAATATTTATATATTTTGATAATAAATCATAATGATGCTATTAAAATAGTCGCATGGAAACATTTCAGAAATTGGCTATTTTCTTATATGAGAGAAATAAAAATTAGATAATTATTAATTAGAACTTAATTTAACTGTGCCAATTGAAATTGTGGATTCTCTGTTATTTAAATAACTGTTGTAGATTAAATTAGTTAATTTTAATGTGCATTTGTGTGTGTAAATAAAATGTTTTGGTATATATATACCAGTGTTTTATATATATATATATTTATTTTTCTTTTTTGAAATTCAATCATTTAAAAATTCTTCCTTATTACAAACAAATGCAAATATTTAAATCTATATTACAATATATATGCTTATATTAAAATTGATATATTTGTATTTATTTCTTCTATGAAATTTTAATCGCTTAGCAGTTCCCTCTGTTTCACATAAGCATAAATTCAAATATTTAAATCTATATTAATATATTTGCTAATATTGTAATGCATTTACTTATATTAAAACCTGTGTATTTCTTATATTTAAAAAAATGATACATTGTTTAAAAGTATGATATACTTCTAAACAATGTACCTTTTTTTTAGATATCTTTCATTTTAAAAATTTAGCATTTAGATATACCCCAAAAGAATTCCTTTGTCAGAAGTATTAATATTTCCTTCGAATGAAATTTTCAGTTAATACCTTGACAATTTTATTGCATTTATTTTTTAGAACAGTAGTAATTTATATTCATAATAATGTTGCAAAAAAGATTAAAGAAAGGAAAAATAATTATTTTTCATTTCTTTATTTTTTTGCGAAATGGTATCAGTCACTACTTACAGAAAAAAATAACAGTGAAAAAAGCTTTATGAATAATAATGAAGTTATAAACAGAAATACACATAATTATTAGTAAATAAAGTATATAAACTTTAATAACATACAAAAAGTTTACTGAATTATTGCAGAAAAA